>NW_019296101.1:16334-27414 GCF_000500325.1 Leptinotarsa decemlineata
GTTTATGAGTATTTCGAAGTATCTCCACTTTTTTCCAAAAGGACAGCAATTCAATTTTCAATACCTTCCTATTATCTTTGTTTGTGAATATAAATAAGTTGTTCAAGTCATGCAGTTCAATTTGTATTTCTAGCAGGCTACTTAGTAGAGCAAGTGCTTCTAGTTTATCCTCGAGTTGGATGCTAAACACCACTAGGTTATTTCGGCGAATTCTGCTATCCAGTGATTGTATCTCTTTTTTCTGATGAGCGTTTTCCTCTTATAGAAACGATATTTTCTGGTAAACGCATGCTACACCCTTTTTCAATTCAGCTAGTGTCTCCTGGATTTTGTCAAAATTATTGTCGAGACCTTTAAGGAAATTTAAGATGTCAGCCAAAGAGGGATCCTTAGACTTCTCAGGTGTAATGTTAGTCATTATGTTTACAGCAACCTCCCGTGCTAGTATTGATGATTTTGGGCTGCGTTCTTATCGCCAGGCTACCTTTTATTCAGGACCATAGGAATTCGATTTTTTGTCTAGTTTGGAATGGTTTTGGATGATGTTAAGTTATCTCGGAAATTACTAATTTGCCCAATAACTAAGTGAAATTACGTGCTCACCTTTGGTGTATTGATAGATTTGTAGATGAACAATGGGAAACTTCAACAACGAGAATTTTGCATGGATGTAAATCAAAGAAAAAGGTATATATAAGCCGGAGCACGCACAAACTGCCAATCACTTCTACTCTACTGTTCCAGGAAAAATTATGCCGCAAAGTAAATATGGTGACACCAGACCTTATATAGATCATAAAAAAAGAACTGAATCCGTCAAGGCAATTTGAATATTTACAATGCTGTTTTGATTTCAAAAATTCCAGAAACTAGTTTGAAACGTTATGTGAAGAAAATGAAAACTAAATCCAATGTTCCTACATCAGACTCTGACCCAGCAACTGCTCCCATGTCTGCATCTGGTAACCAAAACAATGTCCACAATGCGATAAATATGTCATCTATGCCAAATAGTGATGAAGATAGTGATTTCGTTTCTAATTATAAAACACTAGTATTTTCTTCGTGCCAAGAACTTTTTTTGTTGATCTACATCTAAGAAGTTGCTAGTTCACATTACAGATTGATATTAAAAGGTATTTCTGAAGGAACTTATAAGTTCATCAAAGCGGTATTAGCCGTTACCGATCGCCCATTTATACATCACAAAAACCCCTCTAACATTGATCCAAAACATAATGAAATGACAAATGAAACTTCAATAGCTGGTTTGGAGTTCGCCAGAACACACACTCTCTTATTGACGGTAACTCCGGAGATTCGCATAGGACATGACTGACAGTTTTATCTTCCTGTTCACACATCCTGCATGGAGGTGTGTCCAATAGCCCCATATTGTGGAGGTGTTTCCTTAGTTGACAGTGGCCAGTCAGAAATTCTACTGTTGAGCGTAGATTTTTCCTGGTCATCGCCAGATATTTCTTCGGCACCAGCTTCTCAGGGTCGCCCAGGGTGATCCTGGCAAGATTGCATCTTGTGATTTCATCCCATCTCTTTAGGGATTGAGCATGGGTGTGACGTTTGGCTAGTTCCGCAATTGTCGAAGTCATCAGGCCGTAGGTGCCACTGGATCCTAAAATTAGTGATTAGAGGGTCAACAGTAGTTTTCAGCATATTCAAATACAGTTCCCCGTTTAAATTTTGATCAATAAATAGAGATCCTACAATATGGTTACCCAATATTCCTACCCAAACGTTGATTTTTTCTGGATATTGGGTATGTGTTTCCTGGAAAACGTGAGGGTTGGTGTCACTCCGATAACGGCAATTTTGTCTGTAAACATTGCCGTTTGAAAAAAATGTACGTTCGTCACTAAAACAAATATTGTGGAGATAGGTAGGATTCCTGGCAATGATTTCCGTCATGATTTCGCAGAATTCTGTTCTTCGATCAGGGTCATCTTCAAATAATTGGTGTACCATTTTAATTTTATATGGATGATACGTATTCCTCTTCAAAAGTCTCCACACAGTAGAAGTAGACACCTCACAAACATTCGCGACGTAATAAGTAGATTGTTCAGAATTTACTACCATCTCACCAATTATTTGCACTTGCTGTTCTTTCGGAATGGACGGATGACCTGGGGGCTTTTTGTCATGTACACTACCGATAGTTGTGAATTTGGATACAAGTTCCCCCAAATATTTTCTACAGATAGGACGATTCGGGAAATGTTCATTGAAAATCCTTTCGGTCTCGTGAAAGTTACGCGTCGCACCGTGAATGAAAATTGTTTAAATTTTTTCTTCCAATGGATGAGAATTGACCATTTCAGAGATTGTTGACGTGGTACCTTTCTATTAGTAAAACCAAAAACTAAATGAGAATATTCTAACTGAAAAATGATGTTCATTGTCGTACTTACATTTTTTGACGTTTTTATAAACAAAAAATAACTTAACAAACCTTATCGGGTTGTTGGAATTGCCATATAACAGATAAAAAGGATTATTTATAGAAATATGGATATTAATGTGTTTGTCTTCAGGAAATTATTAAATTTTCCGCCATTTTGTAGTAGGTGAAAATATTGACTTCATATTCTAGGGTTGCGAAGTATTCCTCAGGAGCTTCAAAATGATGTGTCAGAAGACCCCCCTTTTCATTTAATTTTTTTCCCAGATGGCGCCCAGTCGCCATTTCGAAAGTTTCATCTGTCAATTTCATTTCGGAATAAAGTATTCGTTAATTTCCTTATCTCACATTTCAATTTTTTGAATTGTCCCGTTCAAAAAATAAGGGGGACATTGTAGAAATGCACTGTATATTTTAAAACAGATTGTCGAAACATTCATCTCTCCCAACCCACCTACACAGCAGATTCTGATGAATGCATGCCGGAAAACAACTATTTACCCGGCTAATACCAAAATGGATATTGAATTATATCCGAGGGACATGTATGTAAGATACCTTACAGATATCATGGAGATGTTTTTTGTTCATCCAGCAGCAGGACCATGTTGAAATGTCTGTCGTATATAATTCAAAGTCCAGTATGGTATTTGTTTTCTGACATTCATTTACCAGAACCTATTGTGTAGGTACGTTGGGTGAGATGAATGATTGGAAATTTAATTTCAAAATTATTTTTTCACTACTTTGTTCATTGTTTCAGCTGAAGCGAAATCCAGTGCTCGGATTGATTTTATTGTTTATTTTTACTTTGTTTTTCATGTATTTCATGAAATTGAGATATACCATACCATATTTTCTTGTATGGCAGTACTATTATTTCTTGTTGATCACCATTAAATGAGAGAAAAATGAATGAAATACGCATACCAAGTTTTTCCTAATTTTTTTATTAGATATTTACAATAGATGCCAATATATCAGTGCATTATTCAGTTATCTTTGTCTGACGCAATGCTGACTGAGCAGGCTCGATTGTAAAATAACCTGGGCTGGAAACACACATTCGTAATGAAATCATACCTTGATGTAACCGCTGAAACTATTTGCCGTGGTAGCATAAAAAGCATGTGAACATGATGAAGTATCGTATACTTCAGATTTTACATACTTGAAAGTCTAACTTTCAACATTCAAATACAAATCAATAACACAATTTTCACACTCTTCGTGAGCAACAAAATAGCAGAATCAATACTCCTGACCTCTCTGGATTGAATGATTCCGTACAGTCTATCTCGTCTTGGGTGTTGTAGATCTTTTGCTGGAAAAATCCTCACTTGTTTATTTTTCTGATTGATTCGGCCGTTACTTGATGAAGATCCATAGTAATTTCAAAAACTACATACATCTACACAATACTACACAAATCACTTGAAAAAGCTAATGTCTTAGCGAAACATGTTGTGATATATCGTTGAGAGGTAGTTTTTGAAACTCACTTGTTTAATAATAATAATAATGAGAACCACCAGCCGCATTAGAAGTCTTGCTGAACCTATCGCCACTACATCTATATATTCAAGGGGAAGCCAGGTCAGTCATCAGTAGACTGACCAGAGGGCAAATGCCTATAATAATGCTGCACGGTAAGAGGTACAACGAGCTAAACAAAGAGTTGGAAAACGATCCCAAAATGGGAATGCCATCGGATGAGATGCTTCACCAGTACAGCTTCGGAAAAAACTTCAAAACAATTATAACAGGCAGAGAGGCATGGAAGGGAGGACCTCCAATAAATGCAGAGATTGCCTATTACACAGACGGCTCAAAAACTGAAGAAGGTGTAGGAGCAGGAATCTATATAACTCAACCAAAAACAAAAGTCTCACTAAGCTCAGGTATTCCAGGCAGAAACGGCAGCAATACGTCACTGCACAGAAGAGTTACTAAGGCAAAAGTTTAAGGAAAAGACTATTGCAATATACTCTGATAGCCAAGCAGCTATAGAAGCACTTAGTTCCATGCAGGTCAATTCCAAACTGGTCTGGAACTGCCTAGAAAAGCTACAAGAACTAGGTAGTCAAAACAGACTGTCATTAGCCTGGGTACCAGGCCACACAGGATACAGGGGCAACGAAAAGGCTGATTAACTAGCACGACAAGGAGCACGATGCTCCCCCATTGGCCCAGAACCCTTTTGTGATACAGCAAAAGCTCTGCGAAAAACTTGTAACAGCAACTGGAAGTTCATTGAAGAGCCATCGCCAAAATTCACGGAGTACCTACTAAGTCTGAATAGGCGATTAACTAGAGTTCTGGTCGGGCTATTGACGGGACACTGTAGACTCAACAAACACATGAACAACATCGGACTGGCAGACACAGCCCTATGCTGGCTTTGCCAAGAGGATGAGGAAACCTACGTACACATACTATGCTATTGCGAAGGTCTGTCAGAGATAAGGTTTGCAACATTAGGGGATGAAAAACCACAATCCTCTCAATATATGGGGAACTTGAGGTCTGGCCTATGGAGTCTAGTTACAAGGACGGACCTAGACAAGGAACTTTAGCATACATGAGGGCACATACAATAGACCTGCAAAGGTCGCAGTGTAGTTGGCTGTTCAGCACAGAAGCCCGGGTATGAGACAGGTCAAAGAGTTCATTAAAGAGCCATCGCCAAAATTCACGGAGTACCTACTAAGTCTGAATAGGCGATCAACTAGAGTTCTGGTCGGGCTATTGACGGGACACTGTAGACTCAACAAACACATGAACAACATCGGACTGGCAGACACAGCCCTATGCTGGCTTTGCCAAGAGGATGAGGAAACCTACGTACACATACTATGCTATTGCGAAGGTCTGTCAGAGATAAGGTTTGCAACATTAGGAGATGAAAAACCACAATCCTCTCAATATATGGGGAACTTGAGGTCTGGCCTATGGAGTCTAATTACAAGGACGGACCTAGACAAGGAACTTTAGCATACATGAGGGCACATACAATAGACCTGCAAAGGTCGCAGTGTAGTTGGCTGTTCAGCACAGAAGCCCGGGTATGAGACAGGTCAAAGAGTTCATTGAAGAGCCATCGCCAAAATTCACGGAGTACCTACTAAGTCTGAATAGGCGATCAACTAGAGTTCTGGTCGGGCTATTGACGGGACACTGTAGACTCTCGACTGTATTGCCAAAGATGTGCCAAACTAACAAACTATTATAAGAGAACAAGTATAGCTGAGGCACCAGTCAATCTAATAATAACATTGATGATCTTCAAACATGACTCAGCCTCTGACGGAAGCACCAAACTCTTACGAAGGTTCGAAATAGATAAACACTTCAATCTAGCAGACTACTATTATAATCTTCATGCAGTCATTGTTCACTGTGGTTCTGGCGCTGAATCTGGTTGTTATCATGCATTGGTCAAAGACGAAACGGACTCGTTTACGTTGACGATAATAGTATCACTAAGAGTTCTGGCGATGTCTTGAATTCATTGGAGCCTCTGGGGGCACCATACATTTTGTTTTATGAAAGAGAGGACGTTGGCAAATCAAGATCTTCAGACGATGTGGTGCTGCAGGTTTTTCCGGATTTTCCTGCAGCTGAAAAAGCAAATGCTCCACTGGAATCAATGAAGCCGCCCCGGAGCGCCAATTAATTTTTGTTGTTTAATAATTTCATGATTTGTATTACTTTCTTCTTCAATGTAAAAATATGAGTTTATTTTCACACTATGAATTCTATTTAAGAAGCGTTTTGCTACACAGTAGCCTTCTCGAATGAAGTGATACATCTAACTATTCTACAAAATTTTTCATATAATCCTTTTGTTATAACCCAATTAAATTAATTATCAATTCTGGTAAACAAGTAGATTTTGAAAAAAACAATCGTTATACAATATTACTTCTAGGAAAACAGGTAATTTGTAAATATGGTAATTATTGAAATTTTGTGCCGAAAATTGATATCTGTGTAAGAGCTCTTTTGCGTTAATTGTATTAAAGTAGAGATATGATGCCATGCAGTTTAAAACCGAAACTATGCGACTCTCTTATTATGTCAAAAATATCATATTGTGATTGTATTTATGGTTCTTCATTGATACAAGCTGACGCAATGCGCCTTCAAAAAAATACAAAACATCTGCATTTTTCAGTGAAATTCAAAGAATCTGGCTTGTTGAGACTCAACAAAATCCGTTTCCTTCATCTGCTTGTGGCAACTCATAAAATTTTGCTAAAAAAGAAACCAGATTATCTATTAAGGAGATATGTGACATTTTCATAGAATACATATCACACTGGCAAACAAAATACTTTCATTATTCCTAGACACTCCTTCTCTCTATTCACGCGCAGTTTTATATATAATCCAATCAAAAAATATAACGCTCTACCCAGTGAATTTAGGCACTATTCCATTTTCAATTTTAAGAAGAAATTAAAAGATCATTTTAAATCAACTAGAGATTTTCTGAAACTGGAGAAATATATTTTTGACTGTTTCCTTACTGGTTATTGATTATTGATTTCCTTATAATATAACTCTTAGTCGAATGTTTATTCTACCCTATTTAATAAATCATTCTCATTCACTGTGATGTATTATATAGCAATATCCTTCAGAGCTAACTTGTAATTTGTTATCATTTACTTACTTGTAATGCACTGTTTGGAACCTTTGGTGAAGTAATGAATGTTACTGCAGTTTTTTAAGTTAGGTTTTAGTTTTAGGTTAGTTTTTTCCCAACACCCAAGCGTTATTTTAACAATTCGACGCATGTTTCGATCACCAAATGATCATCTTCAAGAGGAAGATCAAACTCCGATCTTCAACTTGAAGACGATCACTTGATGATCGAAACACGTGTCGAGGTATTAAAATAACGGTTTGGTATTGGAAAATAACTCTAGTAATAATTATCATTTACTCACTTTATTTTTTTCTCTGAAATTCGCCTTTCATCGGCAATCTTGTAATTTTTGTAGAATGAATAAAGACCATTCATTATTATCATTATTGAATGATTGAGTTTCTAATTCTATTATAGAGTTTATACTTTCGTGAACAAAGTTGATGTATGGCAAAAATTACTGCAATTGTTGATGTGTTCCTGTGGAACAGGTTATAACGTCATCCGCGAACATATATCAGTAAATTGGTTTTTGGAAAATTGTATGTTGCTGAATGGTTTTTTTGAAGTTGTCCATGAAAATTCAAGTGAGAAGAGGCTTATAGTACTGGCCTTGACGCGGCCTTCTCTGTTCAAGTAATGGGTCAGTGGATTCACAATAAAATTTAAGTAACTTTCTAATAAAATCTCATTCAGAAGTTACATACATGAATTGATTATTCAACAAACTTCTTTCTTCATTAATCCCGACGTAGGAAAGAAATTTAAAAAAATGTGATTCAATTTGGTATATATTAGAAAACACTTTAGTATGATAGTGAAAATGTTACTCAGTTTTTTGTGCGAATCTCTAAAAGTCTATCTCAATAATTCCTTTCAAAAGTAGCTGGGGGCCTTCATTTTCAAATCATTTTTGACAATAGATAATAATTCATGTTTCATTTTTTACAGGAATTCCATGTTGCGTATGTTTACATACGAATGGCCAATTCACCCCGACCTGGTTTATGGGTTTTGGAAAAATCTGCTAATTACGGAAAAACCTACACGCCATGGCAATATTTTTCAGATTCTCCTTCTGACTGTGAAACCTTTTTTGGAAAAGAAAGTTTACAACCCATAACGAGGGACGATTCAGTAATTTGTAGTACTGAATATTCGAAAATAGTTCCTTTGGAAGGAGGAGAGGTGAGACAATGAAAATAATTCAGTAACAAATCACGGTATTCTGAGCGCATAGTTGGTAATTAGGTTTCTTTCTGCCTTACATATTTTTCTACTTATTTTTCATGTTACTCAGGACCTACTGTGGATCGTGAAACTCCCAGATCTTTATCTGGGAGCTTGTTATCAATTTATAATTTCATCAAAATATCAGATGGGTTTATATTCCCGCTGGTCATAAAGATGGATTGGAAACGTGACAAGTACGATTTGGAACCTCTAGCGTGATTTCAATTCAAGAGCCACCGGTAGACAGCTTTTCCATCCTATCGGGCATCATCATTATTGGCCAGGCCGTCCTCGATTGAAGACAATCTGTGAAAATCCAATGCGAGTACTTCATAAAAATTATTGCGTGAACCCAAGCGTGGAACCACCTTCATTTTGTAGTCAGAGGAGAGAAAATCAAAATCAAAAAGACCACGGTCGTTCCGTACTGGTGGATTTTCACCACCTAAAATCTCTCCTGTCCGAGCTCCAAGTACTGGATTCCTGGCCATATTGGCCAGGCAATTAGGCTCCTGACTACCTTGCAAAGGAGCGTGATGCAAGGAGTTTCATCGGACCAGAACATGTCATTGGCATCGCTTTAGGCTTTGCCAAACAAACATTGAACACCTGGATGGCAAAAATATTTATGGACATCTGGGAGAATCTTCCAGTATTGGCTCACTCCAAGGCGTTTATTCACCCTTTGAAGCTTGATACCAAACAGTTGTTGGACTACATTAGGGATGAACTACGGTGTCTAACAGGCTTTTTTATAGGTCACTATCATTTGAATTATCATATGTAGAGACTCGAACTATCGGAAGACAGTGTGTGTCGCCTTCGTTTGAAACACATACTTTGTGCCTGTCCCGCTGGGGATCAGGTTTCCAGAGTTTAGCAGAGCCGTACTATTAGCATCTAACCTGATACTACTCACCATACAAACTAATCGGCTTCGTTAAGAAGCTGGGTTTATTTGGTCGAGTGTGAATCGGTGCGACCCATAATAAACCCTTGCGGGAGGGTCGAACAGACCCACTCACTTTTGACCTAACCTAACCTAACTGACCTAACTGAAACCGCTTTCGCACTACTTCGGTACTTGGGCTGCTGAGCCACTATTGATGCTTCATATATCCTTCCATGTGCCTCCTCTTGACATCCTATTCATCACCTATCCTCCACTTCTTTGTTTTCGATGATAGATGATACTGTGTTATCCGCATAATTCCACGGCTTTTTCCCACTTTGGAGACTTTGCATCATGTTTTCTGCACAGAAAATGCTTCCCGTTTTGCGTAAAAATACAGTCCTTGATTCTTGGCATCTTGTACAGGTAAAGAGTGTATGTTCTACGTCGTCTTCAGCTTGACAATATGGGCAATTTGGGAATTTAGCTCTCCTGCGATCATAAAGGTATTTGCGAAAACAACGGTGGGAAAGGAAATAATCCATTTCGCCGAAAGGTCTATTGATCCAGACCTAAAAATCTGGTATTAAGGAGTATGTCCATCTCACATGAATTCCTCTTTCCCATTTCTGTTGCCAAATGACTCTTGCATTCGACCTCTGTAAGCCTGAATATTGATCTTTCCTCTCGCTAGTTTGCAATTCTATTGGAGGAATTGTCGCTATGACGCTGGCCGCCTCTGCGGGTATTGTTCGGTATGCGCTGCATATCCGTATCACCAGTTTTTTCAGCAATTGGGTGAGTTTTAGAAGAAGCTTTTTGTTATTGAGGACTGTGTACCAGCAAGGTGAACCGTACACCATTTGGGAGTGCATCACCTGCCGATATAAAGGAGATGTCTCCCAGTGACCTGTCCACCTTCCTGGAAAGGACAGGATGGACGATGACCTAGGAGGACAACTCCTCGGGACGATGTACAATGGGTCACATGTGGCCCATTGTAAATGGGCCTACACACACCCCCTCCTACTCTACAGATAGAGATAGCTGGTTTCATGAGTCTTGATTGAACCATTTCCTAAAGCCGAACCGGGAAAATGGCAAATCTGGTAGAGAAAAGAGTGGGCCAAGAACTCTTATCGATACTTCTGAAAAACTACAGATTGAGAAAAAAAGAGATAAGAAATTGAAGAAGCATACAGTGCTGAGGGGCCTACACACACCCGCTTCCTACTCTACAGATAGAGATAGCTGGTTTCATGAGTCCTGATTGAACCATTTCCTAAAGCCGAACCGGGAAAATGGAGAATCTGGTAGAGAAAAGAGTGGGCCGAGAATTCTTATCGATACTTCTGAAAAACTACAGATTGAGAAAAAAGATATAAGAAATTGAAGAAGCATACAGTGCTGAGGGGCCTACACACACCCCCTTCCTACTCTACAGATAGAGATAGCTGGTTTCATGAGTCCTGATTGAACCATTTCCTGAATCCGAGCCGGGAAAATGGCAAATCTGGTAGAGAAAAGAGTGGGCCAAGAATTCTTATCGATACTTCTGAAAAACTACAGATTGAGAAAAAAGAGATGAGACATGGAAGAAGCATACAGTGCTGAGGGGCCTACACACACCCCCTTCCTACTCTACAGATAGAGATAGCTGGTTTCATGAGTCCTGATTGAACTATTTCCTAAAGCCGAACCGGGAAAATGGAAAATCTGGTAGAGAAAAGAGTGGGCCAAGAATTCTTATCGATACTTCTGAAAAACTACAAATTGAGAAAAAAGAAATAAGAAATTGAAGAAGCAGACAGTGCTGAGGGGCCTACACACACCCCCTTCCTACTCTACAGATAGAGATAGCTGGTTTCATGAGTCCTGATTG
>NW_019296102.1:3578-14189 GCF_000500325.1 Leptinotarsa decemlineata
AAAATAAGCAAAACGTTAACTTTATCCTAGTTGCATAAAATTTGGCATATGGATATAAAATTGCCGTAGACACAACTTTTTCAAGTAACTTTTTGTTAAATTCGATCTAGAAATGCACTTTTTCAATTTTTCTCAATAAAAAAGTTGAATTTGACAAACACTGAACGTCAGTGGGTCGCAGTTGGCCGCATCATTTTAAGTTGAATTTAAAGCACAAACAAGTGCCGAAGTTAATCTTCATTGAAACTTTTCGAAAAAAAAGTTTCCCATATGGTGCGCACTTTAATGGTGACACTGTATAGGTGCCTTATGAGGAGGTTGCTGCCACCACGGTAGCCTGGTGGGTTGACGTGGGAGGTTTGTTCGACACACTCATTCGGCAGCTGGTTCAAATCGCGAGGCCGGACGATCGATTTTCACTTCCCATCGTACAACCCGTGATACGAATCACACGTTAAAAGGTAATACCTTGTTAGTCCTTAGCTCGCACAAATTTTGACTTTTGAGAGTTGTCGTTCGTAGAGGGGCGACAGCTGGATAAAGGAAAAACAGATTTAAGCAAATTTTTTCAACCATCAAGGTGTGAATTTTGCGTCTTAAATATCCGACAACCTCAATAAAGTACGATTCCAGAGCTGCACATTTAACCTGGATGGCCAAAGACCTCCTGAGAAGACCAGGAGGTGCATCACCTAACGAAGGTAGACGCAGAGTAACCGCCGATCAGGTTCTCACTAGACTGAAAAAAACGTACTATGGTGTGTCAACCCATTATTTTTCACTAGGAAATTCAGATTCAGATTTTCAGCGTTTGTCAGAACCTCTATCTTGTCAGCTCACTTAAAAGATCACTCACCAGCTTTGTCAAGAATCTGAATTTATTAATTCGACGCGACTAGGTGTAAACCACAATAAAGCCTCGTGGTAATTGTAAGTACATTTTTGATCTGAAAATTATCGACAGGTAAATTCTCGGAGGCATTAGTGATATTTACGACTTGAGAAACATTTTACTCCCTCAAAATAATCTATAGGCGTTGGAAAACACTATCAAAATGAAAATTCAATTTTTGTTTGCCCAGATACACCACCATAAATGTAGTAAACATACTTTATCGTGACATCTTTTTGTTCAATAGTAATGTCTCTACCAATCTTTCCGCAGTAAACCAGAGCCAAAATAAATGTCCTGAGTGATAATGTGCTCGAGCCAGGTAGTTGAAAATTGTATATAGCTTCAATAAATAACTGTTGCGCTATAAATCGTCCAGTACTATAGGATTCTACTTGTAGTTTCGAGTGCATGTACCAACACCGTCTATAAATTGATCCGAGGATTTTTACTTTTTAACCATGGCCATAACGTCTGCCAGCCATTGTCGGTGTAAGCCATTCAATGTGGGATGGAGGTCAGCCACAATGGAGCAAAATTTAGAGCGCAATGTTGTTTATTTTGTGGCTTGTGTACCTAAACCGGAAATTCTTTGGAATCGAATAAAAAAATTACATATTGATAGTGCAAATTTAGTACTTAGGTCGAGTGAATGATATTTTTGAAACAGTAAGAAAGAGTAAATTTAATGAAAAGTTCATTTCGTGTATCTTTGATATTGCTACGCTTGTATTATGTGAATAAATGAAATATTTATCAACGGATAACTTCATTGACAACTGTCCTGTTTTCACAATGAAATAGATAAATTTAAAATTTCTTCAAAAACACATTTTGGCACCTCTTGTCAGTTAACTATTTTCATCTTATGGCATTTGTTGTGAAGTGGCCGTGTCAGGTGACGCCGAATCACCTGGTTACCAACAAACAATATTGTTTACAGCTCACGCGTTTTATTTGAAGTCACATTTTAAGTTTTTGTTGGCGTTTAATGTCTTGCATAATGAAGAACAATAGTGAGGAATTGTGTGTTCCTGATGATACTGAAGAGACTGCAAAAAGAGCTGCAATTGAATTGTTATCAAAAGAATCGGCTCCGCAGTACAACATCACATATTCTAATTTTCTCAACTGGTGTAGACTTAGAAACGTCGAAGGAAATTGCAGCCAAATCAAAAAACTTTTAGTACTCTTGACAACCATTAAAAATGTCACTTTTAATGACAGTTGTACAAAAAAATAGTTATACTTAATAACACCTACTTCAGAACACTTTCATCATTACTTCGATGTGTCAAGCTTAATCAATACTTCTTCTAGTAATATCTGTAGTCACGATAGGTAAACATAATAATACTTTCTCAGGTTGAAAGGACCTTACTCGCCCCATTTGCGTTAATGTTAATCATTTATTAGAGGTATTGAGAAATTAGAAAATTTCACAGATACATGCTTTGACAAGCTGGGGAACAAATTTTCAACTTCCATGTTAAAGTTCCGGCACTAGACCATATTTTTTCATTGTCGATCGGACTTGTTTAAGACGGTTTAACTAAACTCTTCATTATCTTGCTACCCCTCTTTGTCCTGCTACCTTACTCTTTCTCGCTCCCTATTTATCTCTTCTGAAATTCATATGACATCTGTGCAGACAGTTTTTATGCTGACGAAATTATTCGACTTGTGTGGGCAAAAGTGTACTAATTCAAAAGGCGCTTATTTTGAATAAATTGAATGAGTATTCACTGATATATTACAGTTTAAAGTAGACTCATAAAAACGAACAAAACTGTTGAAACAACCTAATAGTTGGTTAGCAAAGACATAGTTTGTTTTTCCTGTCCAACTTTGCTATAATTTCATAGAAAAAACGATATGTTAAATATGAAATATATTTTTCTGACTTAGACAAATAACATAAAAACTGAGAGAAACCATATTGCTAATGTCTAATTCATTTATATTAATGCTTTTTCTATCTTTACTTCAGTCGGACTCTCCAACTGTATGCGGGATATTGAAAATTATTTTGGATAAAAATCGAGTACCTGAGGGAATCAGAAATAAAAAAAGTGATTAACTGTGAACCTTATTATTCTTAAACCACCTTTTCACCGCACCAAAATATAAATCACTCAACTTGTTTATATCTCATAGTCTTATATTCCTTACCAACATTGTGTAAATAAACCATATGCCACAGCATCACCTTAGTGGCTGAGCGTTGTTTTGAATAGTCCGTGTTTTCAAGCAACTGCAATAATAAAAACGTGATGAAATTTCCTCATTTCAATCAAAATTGCGGAAGTTTCATTCGAGTGACGTAAACAAAAAAAGATGAGGGTTATACTAGGTGAAATGCAGGTACAAAAAGATCCAGTTTGGGGAGGATATCAGTTTTTTAATTGATGTCTAATGATATATGAATTCAGTTGCCTTGCAGTGAAAGGTGCAGGTGAAATGCAGGTACAGGATGATCCTGTTTGGGAAAGATACCAGTCTTCAGTCTTCAAATTGATCTCTGATGATATATGAATTCAGTTGCCTTGCAGTGAAAGGTACAGGTGAAATGCAGGTACAGGATGATCCTGTTTGGGAAAGATACCAGTCTTCAAATTGATCTCTGATGATATATGAATTCAGTTGCCTTGCAGTGAAAGGTACAGGTGAAAGGCAGGTACATGATGATCCTGTTTGGGGAGGATACCAGTTTTTCAATTGATGTCTAGTGACATATGAATTTAGTTGCCTTGCAGTGAAAGGTACAGGTGAAATGCAGGTACAGGATGATCCTGTTTGGGAAAGATACCAGTCTTTAAATTGATTTCTGATTATATATGGATTCAGTTGCCTTGCAGTGAAAGGTACAGGTGAAATGCAGGTACAAGATGATCCTGTTTGGGGTAGATGTCAGTTTTTTAATTGATGTCTAATGATATATGAATTCAGTTGCCTTGGAGTGGAAGGTACAGGTGAAATGCAGGTACAAGATGATCCTGTTTGGGGTAGATGTCAGTTTTTTAACTGATGTTTAGTGATAGATGAATTAAGTTGCTTTGCAGTGAACGCTACCGCCAAAGGAACAAATCGAATCTCATTCGGCGTCGAAGCTTGGCTTTGCAATGGACCGCGTTTGAGAGCCTCGTTTATCTTCCGTCTTTTAGTGATCTCACAGATGGCGTCTTCGTATGGGGAGATGTCTGGGATTGGATCACGAATGCTTCGGCTTTTAGTTCTAGTTCCATGTAGTGAAAATGTTTTGTGTGGAGAGTTGTTTGATTCTAATTGATCATTCAGTAAATTACTCAAATTCTAGAATCTATTGATTTCTAAACATTCTAGAAGATTGAGTTTCACACTTTTCTCTTCTGAATTAACGTATTCATGATTTAACCCATGTTCTTCTGCTAAAAAGTGGTTTGCAAATGTGGAGTTTGACTTTCTATTCACTAAACTATTTTTCTGATCCTTAACTCTTTGGAACAATGTTATCCATGTTTGGCCAATATGCAGTTTTGGACAAGAGCCACAAATCAGTTTATATACTCCTAATCCGCAACCGAAGTTTTGTGTTCATTGTTTTCAATAAATTTACTTAGACTACTATCGTTCTGTAAGCTACGTTTACGCATTCTTTTTTCAAAAAACGGACAATATTATTGGTGGGTTCACCCAAATATGACAATATCTTATAGCTGACGTTATCGCATCTTGAATTTGGGTAGACCACGTCCATGACTTGCTTTTGTAGTTTTTTATGGAGTCTATAGAAAGTTTAATTGTGACACAACTAGAAATACAAATCAATTCAAAGAACTAAGATTATAAAAAAAAAGAAAAGAAGAAAAAAAACACATCAAAGGTGCTGCTTCGTTCCCTCCTGTTCATAAAAGAGGGCATATGTCTCATTGCTCACAATTAATTTTGGCGAAATTGGGAACACGTGTGTATCGTTGTATTCATGCCATGTGCCACTATATGGGTGTCTGCAATATCCTGTGTAATGTCCGTTGTAAGTAGTCCCACTGTGATTTGAAAGTGCATATAGATTATAATGACAAGGAGCCACATTGTCTGCTGCATAACTGCTCATATCTAATCCATCTGAAGAAAAGTAAATGGAAACATTCAATTTGCCTCTGAACCTTTCCGTCGGAGAGAATCTTTTCAAATGAATTACTAAAATACGGGGAAACTTATAGATTAATAAGGACTTTGTACATTTTTCTCCTTTGCTTGCACCTCGAACACATTGGTTTTTCATCTCCATCCAGAGTTTCCTCTCTTGTGAAAGAATCCAAGCAATGTGATAAACCCACTTGGCCAGATCTTTATGGTATGGGAAGGGACAAATCCCAAAAAGGATCAAAGATTACTGATGAGTGTCCACAGTGTGTGCACTTCATAGTGGATTTTAATTGACCAACGAAATAGTCTACAATCTTGGAGTTGTTCATATTCAAATATCTCTGCCAGGACTCTTGTGCTTTTCCGTTATCGCTCAATTTTTCGTCAATCTCAGGTCCTCATGTAAACCTTCTAGAAGATATCGAAAAATTCGTGGGCGTCTTGATGGGCAGAACCCATGTATCGAGGGGCAAATCTTTGAATCTGATTTTTGAAGTAGACTGTGTTAATTACTCTATCAGATTAATCTTCTGACCATAATTCCTTGATAACTTCTGCGAACGGTTTGATTAAAACACCTTTCAAACTAGAAATACTAGTATTGATATATTCCATGTATGCATCCGTTTTTAGGTATTCCAGCAACCATCCCGTGTTTGATAAACATTGGATTATACTGTTCATGAAACAGGTGTTTCCAAGATTTTTTTAACCATTGAACCCAAGAGTTTTGATTGAAGAATGTATCACCGATCTATTGTTGCAACTACGTTTGCCACTACTATCTTCTTCTGAGTAAACAAGGATAGGATGATTCACCCCTTCATTGGACTGGTAGGATAAGGAATTCGAAGCAAAACTGCTCAAAACTGAATTAGATATTACTTTGTTTGAGGGCTCAGCCAGAGGACCAAAGTCACCCTCATTTAGAGTTCCCACTTCCTTTTCTGTCAAAGCTTGACGGTTTTGCTGCGAGTCTTCAACCAAACTGCACAATTCCAGTTCTTGCACTGTCTGTACATGCCGAAATATTTTGTTCATGGGAAACATTGATAATTCACTTAGGGTTTTCGATTGAGGAATTGTACCTAAACATGAAGCTGCATTTCCTCTTTGATTCAGAATGCTAATTTTTTGAATCAAGAAAGAGGTAGCTCTTAGGTCATTCGTTTCTTTGGATATCCTAATGCCGATTTCACGAATGAACTCCAATGCTTGGGGGCCTAAGGTACAAAATGTTTCGATTCCTATTGCATAAAAAATGAAATCATCTCCCAAATAATTGTGTTTTCGTGTTTTTGATAATTCCGCTGTTGTTGACCGTAATTTGACCGCAAACTCAGGTCTTTCTGGAAATTACTCTCAGACAGTGGAATATTCAGAAGTCTGTGAAGCTTAGTATTGAATGCAGCTACTTTATACTGGTAAGAGTGTGTGGAGGAATCACGTGTGATAATGTCCGTGTAAGATTGTTTATGGGAAATTGCAAAATCATGTTCATTGTTATTTTTCGTAATGGTTAAGTCAAGGTAATTAATTGAATCATTTACCTCCCACCCAGTGGTAAATTTTATTGACGGGTGACTGGAATAAACATATTCAACGAACTTGCCTGAGTTCCTATCTATACCAGTAAAACATGATATTATGTAAGTATACTGTATCAGTGCAAGAAACTGTTGGTCAACTGATTATTATGAATTTCATACTCTATGTTATCCAAGCTAAAATAATAACATTGACACAAAAATAGGCGTGGTGTCGATGATAAGAGAACATGAAACAAAACTACAATAATTGAAATTTAATTGAATTACAAACATTACAGTATCCATGACAAACATTTCTGAACACTTTACATGATGTATTGTACAAACGACATTCTATTATTGAATTGTAAAGAGACAATCCAATTCGATCGAACAAATATAATACGAAGTTCCAGTTCTGATTAACATTATCAGGCCTACTATTTATAATTGTCATTTAACCTAGTATTTACTTTTGCCGAACACGCAAACTACGTTCGAGGATACTTCGATTAGATGTTAATTAAAATTTGTTGATCTATTTGTTGAAGTTAGTTAATTAAATTTTATGTTGACAACATATAAATAGGAACGAATTTGCAGTATTTGCACGGAACAAAGTGATGATATTCGGATTGTTAGCAATTAGGTAGCTTCGAACGAGCACCCACGCGGTATCTAATTAGAATCATGAAATTCGATGTGCAGGGGCGATTCGGCAGATACTGAAAGATATAACTGGATTTGATATGCTTTGAAATTCGTTTCAATCACACTAGCAGTCGAGTTGAATGATTGGAAATCTGTATAAGCATTTGAATAAATCAATAGTAACAATAGTTCCGTCTTTTGTACCAGATGATAACAAGTACTATTTGTACTGCATTGAACTTGTGACGTACGAATCTGGAGGAGGTAACAGTTGGACTGGAAAGATCCGGGCCTGAAAAAGAAAACGGAAATTTTTGTGCAACACTG
This sequence comes from Leptinotarsa decemlineata, assembly GCF_000500325.1. Classification (NCBI taxonomy): domain Eukaryota; kingdom Metazoa; phylum Arthropoda; class Insecta; order Coleoptera; family Chrysomelidae; genus Leptinotarsa; species Leptinotarsa decemlineata. Next base: position 11,106 of record NW_019296102.1, read on the forward strand.
GCTTTATTCATCAACGTTATCTCCATTAAGAGCCACACAATCATTCCAGCACCGCTCTAACATTTCAAAACCAATTTTGTAAAACGATTTACTTTCTGCCTCAAAACAGGCCTAAGTTTTAGCAATAGCCTCTTCATTCGAGCATAATTTCTTACCGATGAGCAATTTTTTGAGGTCTGCGAACAACCAGTAATCGTTGTAGTCCAATCTGGGGAATATGGTATATGTGGGAGTAATTCGAATCCCATTTCATGTAATTTTGTCATCGTTTTCAGCACCTTTTTTTCTTCAAAGGGAGTCGTTTTTCCGCAATTTCGGCCTTTAGACGCTCCAATAACGCTATATAATATTCCCTGTTGATAGTATTTCCCTTCTCAAGATAGTCGATGAATATTACACCAAGCACATCCCAAAATACCGAAACCAAAACCTTTCCAGCCGATTGTTGTACTTTCGGGCTCTTTGGACGAGGTTCACCAATTGCTCTCCACTCAGATGATGATCGTTTGATTCTGGAGTGGAGTGATAGATCCATGTTTCATGCATTGTCGCACATCGACGCAAAAATTCCAGTTTGATATGTTGAAACATGGCCAAACACTGTTCATAATCATCAAGACGTTCTTGTTTCTGATCAACAGTGAGCTCGCGCGGGACCCACTTTGAACAGAGCTTTCTTAAAGTCAAATGCTCATGAAATATAGAGCCAACACATTTTTTTGATTTCATCACAATATCAGGTAATTCACGCAACTTCACTTTTCGATCATTCAAAATGATTTTGTGGATTTTTTATGTTTTCTGGTGTTGCAGCCTCATTTGGACGTCCACTGCGTTTTGCATCATCGCTGCCTTCACGACACTTTTCAAGCCATTGCTTCGCTTGAACAGTATTTTCCCATCAAGAAGCAGTGTGAAATCAATCCACGAAATTATTTTTGATCCATTGTTTCAGAAATAACAAAAGATGTGTCACTCTTAGCACAATAATTCACAAACTTATGAGTAGAATATCATGAAATTTCAACAGCTTCCTTTTGAAGGTTAGTACTAACTGAAAAAGCGGTGAATGCAATAAGACTAGCGACATCTATGTGTTAGGCTCGAGACTATTCACTCCATGTAATATTAGGATAAGGTACAGTTACCTTCAGAGTAAGTGAATCTCCACTTCAATATTCACTTCAACTTACGGTTTATTTTGTTTCACACCAATTCAAACTTGATAAAATGAGGCCTACTTTATTTCAGGTAAGATGACTAGACTGAGACTCAGCCAAACACTAAAAACACATTTCGGTGTGCAGGTATAAAGTAAGTGCTCTGTCTTATCATTTTTCAAGCAGAAATGGCACACCGTATCCTCCTACAGCCGAGTCTCTTCATATGATTATTTAGACGACATTGATCTATGGGCCTCATCAACGACGTAGACCAAGTATTCGGTGTTCTTTTAAGACTTTGCTTTTTTATTGAATAGAAACTGTTTTAGTAGTTCACCGCCATTTTGGACGTTGCTCGGTGAGAGTCAAGAACTTTCAGAGTCGGTTGGTCATCCATGAATATTTTCATTGATCATATGTGAGTTTCTACTCGGCATATAGCTCCCCAGGAAGGTCGATATCTCTGTCCTGAATCTGAATCTTTATACATCGGTCCTGAAAGTTGAACATGTTTTTCATCGATTTGTAACTCAACAGCCATTTGCTGTAAGTATTTTCTCCTTCTGAAGGTTCTGGTTCTCTTTACTTAGAATAAAGATTATATTGAACGTAGGAAGTCATTCCCAGAATGCTGTGACTTTCAGTGTCAACAAGTGCAATTCTGTATGTTATCTATCTAGTCCCTCTCGAGAAAGATTTGTCTTGTCTTTGTACATTAAATCTGTTTGCTGTGAAGCACTAGGCAATTGCTCTGTGCGTGATCACTGGTATAACCTACATACTACATACGGAATAACCTCAGCAATGAAGGAAACTGGTGTTGCGTCTTTCGTTTCCATATTTCTGGTGAACTATGACAGTTTGCTGTGGATTTGAATCAATAAATCTCTTTGATAGCATCTGTGAACGTCGTCCAACCTTCTTTGGTTCTTGCGAAGAAGACCAGATCGTCTGCATAAGCTTGCAGATCTACCTATCTTCTGTCAAGAAAAAAAACAGTATTTTATCGATGTGTCCGATATAATCAAAAGTGAGACGAGGTGAGGGCGTTTGCGAGTCAATCAGATTCTCTTATAGTTCAACTAGCGACGGTGAACTAAACAGAAGGTTGGTTCTTAATTTATTTTGCTGAGTTTGCTATACTGTGTGCACTTGTGAGAATCATATTAGTAAGTGATTTATTGCATGTTATGTGAACCAAAAATGTGTGTAAAGTTTTAGCTCAATCGGTCGAGATAAACTGGTTCAAAATTCAGTTTCAAGATTAGTCCCACATTTACATACTAAACAGGCAGTTAAATGAAAAAAAAATAATGAATTGGGTAATAGATAATTATGATTACATTTGGGGCTTTTCAATTTTTTTTGGGAAAAAATTGTATTATTACTTTCTCTCGTTTCTCTGAAAATATAGTACTCCGATGGAAATTTGACGACAAACATTTTTTGGTTTGGTTTTTTTATCTACTCAACTGTAAATTCACCAGGAAAACCAACCATATCCAATTTAATACATAGCTCATTACTGCACACTTTTCTGGAGACTAATAAGAGCTTATAAATCTAGAGAGAAAAATAATCACAGTTAACTTTATAGCCAGAGACACGGCGCTGTAATTCACACCTAATTGACAGTTAACGCTAGGTGTATAATTCCCACAAGGAAAATACAGAGGCGTCTTGAGCTGAAAGGTTACCATCACAGTAAACTTCCACTTCCAGACACGAAACCCAAAATTGGAAAAATCATTTTTTCGAATTGAAAATGCACCACATTATTCACTTTGAGGACATATTTTTAGATGACAAATGTCAGGTGAATGTATGAGTGGGAAATGTAACTTAAGACTCGTTTGCATAGAAAACTATATTCGAGAGCATTTTTGTATCGACTGGAGAGGGTTTCAGTTATCGAAAGTTG
>NW_019296103.1:0-13793 GCF_000500325.1 Leptinotarsa decemlineata
GCTTTTTGAAAATAACTCTTGCAAAAAATAAGTTATTTGCCCGAAATTCGGTACCGGGGGTTTTTTTGACATGAGAAATCATAATTTCATATTAATTTTCACGTAACATCTAGAAAGCGCTGCGTACGCTCCGAAACGAAGCATTTTTGGACACAAGTTCATATCGACTTTTTTTCTTAAAATTGTCTCAGGAATACGTCACTTGAATATTTTAACGTACTTATATTACACCCTGTACATTATTTTGGATTCAAATTAAATTCTGAAATATAACACACAAGGCCTAAAATTAATGTGAGAAACTATACCGACGCCGATTGTCTTGAGACATTTTTTATTGTTTGGTTCTCGAGAGGAACAGCAAATAATAAGTGTCTTCTAGGGGGACGTTCCTTAACCTCGAACCATATTTGTTTTTCAAAAAATGCATTTTTGAGATGGATGTTCCACATATGTATTTTCAGCCAAACATAGTGTTTCTTGCAATTTTCATATTTTTCTGGGGCATGTTTGGTCTAAAATTCCCCAGTGAATACCGTTTTATACATTTGCAAAGACACATCTTTTTGAAAATTAAGTATTATATTAGATTCTAAACAGGAAAACAAAAAAAAATGGTTATATATACCACCAAAGTTCCAGATAACACAACACAGGATAATATTACTCAATTTCTGCAAAATAAGTTAAAATCACAAGATGTGAGTGTAAAAAAGCTAGAATTTCACTAGTTCCATTGTCTACTATCTAAAATGATTTGAAATCCCTGAAACAACTAAAAAAGAAGAATTGAAAATGAATAGCTGAAAATAACAATTATATTAACCAAAATAAACCTGAAATGAAATAATAGTGAAATAAAATACAAGTGAAAATAGAACAATTGAATAAATAAACATGAAGAAATGAAAAAAGAAAATAAAAATAAAAAGTGGAGAGATTCACGTTAGTTCACGACGTTTCGATTGTTAGTATCTACAATCGTCTTCGGGTGATGACTGGACTGATTCCTCCGAGAGATGACTATTTATAGGTCGTTGAAATACTTTCACTTATCTCTGCTTTCCATTTTTGCTTCACTGGTTCCGTGGGAGATGACTGTTTTGGCGGGAGTTGGCCATTTTTCGCTTGATGATGGGTTTCCAAATGTTTCGTATTTCTACGCTGGCCTGGCTGAATACGTTGTTGGACAACATGTATACGGCTTATATAGTAGACAATGGAAGTCCGAACTAGTGAAATTCATCATGAAACATTGTCAATCACCTTCAAACAAACGTTATAAAAGCTAGAGTTTGCGAATCCCCGTCCTGACAATCAATCATTTATGATTGGCGTCACCCCAGAACATTTACAAATAGCGTATGATCCCAACTTTTGGCCAAAAAGATTGTTTTTGAAAGATTTGACTTCAGAAAAGGCAAGAGATTCCTGAGTGATCACACTAATTCAGGAGAAGCTGGTGCATCCCAACCACTGAGTTTTTTAAAATAAACGATTCCACAGAATATCTTCAGGAAGATAGTGTCTCACTAATAAAGTTGACCAGTTGCGATTATATCTTGAAGATAAACCTCATGATATTTTTTTGACTGAACATTGGCTAAATATAGACTGCTTGAATATTTTAAACATTCACAATTTTAACCTAATATCATGTTATTGCAGAAAAATATGCAACACGGTGGTGCTGCAATATATGTAAATGACAAAATAACTTGTAAACTACTTCTTTCAGAATCGTTTTGTGTTGAACAACATGAAGAATTTTGTGGAATCGTGTTAATTGAATCTAATACTGTCCTGATAACTACTTATAGGTCCTCTTTGTCCCAAGATTATGATTTATATTTCAATGAAGTTGAATCAATTATCACAAGAATTTCAGATCAATACAAAAGGATAATCGTTGTTAGAGATTCCAATATTGACATAAATAAAATGAATTATATTTCTAGAACTTGGCTAAATATTTTAGATTCTTTTGGTCTAAAACCCAAGATCGCTACTCCCACTAGAATAGGTCCCACATCTTCTAGTTGCATTGACAATATTATAACTAATATCCATGAATCTGAGTGTGTTGTAGGTCTTTGTGATCCCTGTATTTCAGATCATACAGGACAATACATACAAATTCCCAAACAACAGATGTGTAACGTCAAGATTAAATGGTACAGACAAATAAACCAAGCGGGTTTAGATGGTATGAAACAAGCTCTACAACTTATTAACTGGCATATTTTCTATGATGAAACAAATTCATTAGAAGTATCAGCAGAAACCCTCAATAATACTTGTTTCAAGTAATCTTGTTTCCAAATTTTTCCCTTTGAAGAAATTCAAAAATCAATATGCCAAAAGACCAATAGTCCAGTCATTATAGTAAGTTCACCTCGGAATTCGAGATACCCAGCAGTAAGTCAGTAAATACTTGTATATTGACACCCTAAAAGTTGTCTCAAAACCTACATATGGTAGGGTGTAAGTAACTATTAAATTTCAAGGTCAAAGGTCACAAAAATCGGTTTTTTGCGCTTTTTTTGGAACGAAAATATAATTAAATCGCTTCCAGCATGTAATACCAGTACATTAGACTATTTAAGTAATTTTTCCAAACCGTGTGGTTCTTTTTTAATGCTTCCTGTGCTTCATGAAGATGTAGTGGACGCAATTCATAAACTTAAAAACACAAATTGTTATAATATTTATCATTTAAACAGTCGAATCCTCAAAGAAACTATAACCATGCTTGTAGAACCTCTAACAGTTCTCATACATCGCTGTTTCAGTGAAGGACATTTTTCGGATGTATTTAAAATCAGCAAGGTAATACCCATCCATAAAAAAGGAGACCCGAATTTCCCAGATAATTACCGACCTATTTCAATTATACCTTTTTAGGGAAAAATCGTTGAAATTATCAAAGAGCGACTAATGCTATATCTGAATAAACACAATATTATTCATGAACATCAATTTGGATTCATCAGAAATTAATCCACCACCGACGCAGTGCTTGAATATATGTGAATCACTCCAGGTACCCAATATACGCAGGCCAATTGGAGAAAACATCTAGAAAGCAATATTTTGAAGTAGGTTTCTCGTCTTATTCTTTGATAGCAATGCATATTTCAATCTATGTATAAAATAAAACTATAATTCTGTATACATGAGAATTCATAACTACTGTTATCAAATGAGTGTTTTTCCTCATTATCATGAACAAAAATAACAGAGTTGAGCAAATAAAAAAAATAAGGCTAGTTCAGTCAGATTCAACCACCAAATCTTAAATGAAATTGAGGATCAAGGGATACCTCATTCAAATCATTGATTTCCTAATATTTAGGTGTACTTCTCAATTGACGACATGAGATTAGAAATTTTAGAATAGCCAATAACTTCAATGCTGATATTTTTATTGATTTTTCAAAAATCATCTACTTACGTGCCGTTATTCCAATTTTTTTTAATAACAAAATACAAATCGGTTTTACCTAATTAACGAACATTTTCCAGATTTGTATTATAAACTTTTATAACTAACACAGGATATCAATAAAATACACGATGCAACACACATTTTTCATATAGCATCATTTTCTTCAACAAGTGAAAACGCAAAACAGTTATCGTTTGTGTTCAATCAGAGAGAGCTCTTTGGAAAGGGGAGTTGAAGACCAAATTTAGCAAATGATGTGACGTATTACTATCGTTTGACAGTTTGATGTTTTCAATATGAAGTTTCTCCAGTTTGTATTCTATTATACTTTAAAATTATATGTTTTCACTACTAATAAACCGCCCTCATTGAACATTTCATAGCGAATGAAATTTTATATCGTAACTATAAATTTCAACCTTAAATTGGAAATACCTCTGTCTAATGTTCCTGATACTGGAATATTTGAATTGATATGGGAGTTGGAATATGGGTTATATAATGTATTTATAGAATGATCAATAAAGTGCATGAAATTGACTAAAAATCATAACTTGGGGTTACTTTTCACTGAAATTTTAAAATAAAAAAAAATCTTCACTACCTACAATAAATTGATGGCTGNGCACACATCGAAAGCTGTTGAAACTTCAAAGGAAGTGATATGGCCTACTTTGGCTCGATCTAATATATTTAAAATGAGAGGCTTACATTCGTTGTACGGTATGTTGGACAACATACTCTTCATATCGAATGAAACTAAAATTCAATTTTGTGGCGTGGTTTGGTTACTTCTTTTTCGACTAAAGTCAGCCAATTTTTAATGCTGTGACGTGGGACGAAACTGCAGTAACAACATTAGTTATGAATACAAGTGGTAAAAACAAATACACTTTTATTTCTCATTATCTTCACTGAAAAATTATATTGATCGGAGCAATTGTTTTGTTTTCATCATGTGTGGACTCATCTTGGATGCATACATGGTTGACGAATGTGTAAAGATCTATTGACGGAACTGAACGTAAGTTTTACTTTCAGTCCCTCTTGTTGTTTTATTATCACTGGAAACGAAATAAAAACAAGCAGTCATTCGCAAACTACTCTCCTCCCAACACCACGTCCGCACGTCCCAAACTAAAACTCGAATCTCAATCCCAATCACGCGAAATCCACAATATATCGTCGAGTCGATGAACTTCACTTTCATTTAATCGCCATCATTCCTACGATGTTTCCTGCAAAGGTGCGTGCACGTGATCGAATTCCCAACAAACATCTCACTCTCCCATCAGCACCTGTGTAGTTAGTTTTCCCCCGTTGTCTTGCCTCGGCGGGGCTCTGTCCAATTCCGAGAATCTATCACGGCCTAACACCGTTCTCATTTACCGTTCCTTTATCTTGTGTTCATCACTTCGAAGATTCCCTCAGGATGAGACAGAGGCGGACGAACGAAAAATTCAAACGAAAATAAAAGTTTTGACCGATGATTTCTACCAGAAATTTTTTCACTTCATGTTTTAACAAACAGAAAACTGAAAAACCATGAAACATACATTGATCTAATGAGATACATACTGCTTAATACTGAAAACATTTCAGATGATAACGCACAAAAGGTTATTATTAGTGATCTTCCGTTTCTTCTCCTTACTGTTTCAAGTCTGTTTTTCCGTTAACCAGCTGTAACACCTCTACGAACGACAACCATAAGTGAAAATCGATCGGTCAGACTGGGGCTTGAGCCACCGACCAACACGGCAGTCAATTCGAGTCAGTGAACAAAGCACCCACATCGAACCGCCTAGCTACCGACCGACCGACTGTAGCACACCCATTTACTAGAAGCATAAGATCACCAATCTGTATGAACTTAAATTTTATATCTCCGAAGAAAAGTATTTCCATCAGTTCTCTATGGTCCACAACTGTTAGAGAAAATAAACTAGAGAATTTTTCTCGAGGTAGCTGCCCAAGTGACCTTTGAAACTAGCTTGGTATTCGACACTAAACGATGTGATCTCATCTCTATCATCAAGTTGAAACAAGTAAATAACAAAGTTCATATAAAGCTCAGGAACTGCGACCATTTTTGGGTCGCAGTTGGGCTTATTGCGTTTATTCTCCCATGTTCTCATGACACCCATTCCATCAGTCTCGTTCCCTGTACTAGTTTGTACAGGTTCCGTGTTGGATGTTCGTCATATTCTTCTGGACGTAATTTCTCACGTCCATATATTGCCTGCCTCCTGTGATTCAGTGCCTCACATTCGCATAAGATGTGTAGAGCTGTTTCTATCCCTTCGTTGCATAATCTGCAGCCAAGGTCTCCGTTGTACAGCCCCATTTCATTCAGGTGTCCTCTAAGCGGACAATAACCGGTTAGTAACCCTGTAATTATTCTGAGCCGATCTCTACTATATTGAAGTAGTACTTGGGGTTCTTTTTTCGGACGGTTCCCTAATGAAGGTTCTACTGTGTTTGTTTCCAGGTACTTTTGTCCAGTNATAATTAAATTGTGTCAAGCTACTTCACGACATTTCGATTGTTAGTATCCACAATCGTCTTCGGGTAATGTTATCACCCGATTGTCGATACTAACATTCGAAACGTCGTGAAGTAACTTGGCTTAAATTATGTCAGTTACAAACACAAATAATTTCAGACTCCAACAGATTTAAACAGACTAACTTTTCATTTCGTTACTCATTCACCATAATTAATATATTCTCTGAAAGACAGTTTTTGTTGTGTTTTCTGCTGTTTTTTAGGTATATAACCTTCCACAATCTGAAAAATAAACAAAGCTAAATCAATAGAAAATATGCTAGAATGTAATAAAGGACAAATTGGGAAAATGGAAATTTCAATACATTTTCCAAAACACTTTTCTGAAAATAATCCCCTTCCAATCTCAAAACCCAAAAAATTCACATCCAGAGAACACCTCAGAAGAACACAGCAATATTTTCTTTGACAAACGCTAAAAGAATGAATTTTCCAGATGTCACATTCGTAAGTCTACATGAATACACATACAGGATGTTCTCCGAGAATTCAATTTAGGTTAATATTTCCACTTTCAATCTGTCGACTCAGCAATGGCAATGAAGTACAATCCATTTTTACGGAGCTATTTGAAATACACTGAAAGAATACATGCAGATTCTTCGAGTTTCCTGATATTTTCGTGAGGTTATTTGATGATCATTTTTATTTCACGTTTTAGAATCCTCTATTGATTTAGATGTGTTAATTTTTCCGATTGTGAATAGATAAAAAATAAGAAACACAATTTAATTTTTTTAGGAAAGAAGGTTTTTGGCTTTCTACTACTCCATCTTGATACAAAAAAATGTCGGAATCTTCCAAAGAAAGGAAGAAAGTAATCAATTTTAAAATAAGTAAGTCTATACATGGATGTGTAGATCATGTAAAGAAGTAAATTTAAGACACAAACTGGAAGAAAAAGCCCTCCTGAAACAGCTACTTTCATATAAACATTGAATTACATGAAAGAAAAAACAGCCAAGAAGAATCTTGTTGATATTGAAAGGGTTATATTTTTTTTGTATGAAATTAGCTGTTTCAGGAGGGCTTTTTCTTCCAGTTTGTGTTTGAAAGTAACTTCTTTGTATGATCTACACTTCCATTTATAGAGTCACTTATTTTAAACTTGATTACTTTCTTCCTTTCTTTGAAAGATTCCCACAATTTTTTGTATCAAGATGGAGGAATAGAAAACGAAAAACTTTTTTTCCCAAAAAATTAGTCAATTCTGAAAATATAACCCTTTCAATATAAACGATTTAAATCTTTTATAATTCAAACATTTGTTGTGAAAATCTTCGTAATATAGAATAATTTTGTTCTGTTCGTCAATAAAAAAAAATCTGTTCAAAATCTGTTTTTCCATTAATCAGCTGCCGCCCCAATACGAACAACAACTCTCAGAAGTTGAGAAACTTGTGCGAGCTAAGGACTAACGAGGTCTTACCTTTTAACGTGTGATTCCTAACATTGACAACTTTATGTTTGAGATACTGCGTTTGCGTTGTTGTTTTTTTTATAAACATAATGACAATGTATTGTCCAAGCAAAAATTTTAATTTTTGGCAACGGCTCTGTCTCTCACCTCTTCACTTTTAAGCTCATCCCCTTAACCTTAGCTACCGATGAAATCCAATTTAGGTCCGGCAGGAGAGATTTCGACCCCCCCTTATCCCCGTAACGGCTCCCTTTTATCCTGCGAAGTCCTGCAGCCACTTACCGGGCCGCACCGCATCACAACAATGAGTGTTTATGATGGCGCCTACTCGACGATCGTCATAGCAACGGAGTCACTCAGAGGTGTGTCACCTATGCGGGGGGAAAGGGTGTCCTGCTACGATAGTTTGCTGCCACACTGGACAACAGCGTACCTACTTTATGTCTCGGCTCTCGACTTTGCTAATCAAAGTTTCTCGGGCTGATCGGCGGACGAGATGAGATATAATCGAAAGGATGATGCGATAGCCGCCCATTTGGGGAATATGACGATTGAGAACGTAAATGTAATCGAAGTTTAAAGAGCTAGAACACTTGAAGCAAGGAATAATCACACATGCGTCATGAAAAACTGAACGATAAAAAACAATCTTTTATAAAGCATCCTTTTTTTCAACAAGTGAAAAACGAAGACAAAACAGTTAACTATTGCATTTCATCACAGATACCTGTAATTTGGCAAATGGGTAGCTTGTACTCGAAAAAGAGATAGCTATACAAAAGAGTCAAAGTACAAATTCGGCAAATGACGTATTGCAATCGTTCCATAGTTAAAGGTTGTTTATTGTAAATTTTACTAGTTCATACTTAATATGATTCGAAATCTATGATAAAAAATCTGCTGTCGCCTCCATACGAACGTCAGAAGTTGAGAAACTTGTGCGAGCTTAGGACTAACGAGGTCTTACCTTTTAACGTGTGATTCCTAACACGGTTGCAGAATCATCCTAGCTTCAACCAGATAAATTTTCTCGAGAAAAATATCTGGTCGAGGTAGGAATCGAACCCACGGTCTTCCGATCGTGAGTCGGGCGCACTACCACCGCGGCCAATTCCACAATAATAGAACAAATAAAACATTTCTGAAGCACATCAACAGCGTAAAACCTTCCATCACCTCCACAATAGAAAAGAAAGTCCACAACGAATTTCCATTCTTAGACGTATTGGTGAAGAGGACCGACACTAAGTGGGAAACATCTTTATACCGAAAACCCAATGACAGAGGATCATATCTGAATCACCATCAATCTACGAAAAAAGACTCAAGACTCTAGTGAAACGTGCTTTCGGGCTCTGTAATACGAAGGAAGGTCTCGAAGAGGAATCAGGCATCATCAGAAAATATCTTCAATGGAATGGTTACTGCAAAATTATGGTAGAACATGCTTTGGCTTGAAGATAGCAAGAGCCTCGCAAGGAAACCGTCACAACCAGTGCTTGCATTCCCTACGTGAAAGGATTGTCGAAAAGGAGAAGAAGAATTGGGTCCAAGTACAACATCAGAACCTGCTTCAGATATGGAAACACCATCCGTAGCAGCCTCACGAAAAGCATGCCACCAAACGCGGACTGCAATTTCAAGAATTGTATTTACCGGATACCCTGTGAGTCCGGAAAATCCTATATCGGTGAAACTAGGACATTAAAAGTCCGCACTATCGAGCACAAGAGAAACACACAGCGAGGAGAAACCCGCAAATCGAGAATAGCAGAGCATGTTTGGACTCATTAACATAACATCAAGTGGTCCCAAGCTGAGACCATCCATGGGGAGGAACTCTGGTTCGAGAGGAAGTTCAAAGAAGCTGCATATATGTTATTCAGCCAAGGCAGCGTAATGATACGCAACATATAGACATTTGTAATGGAGTAGGAAAAACGGTAAGTACCCGCTAAACCGGTGAGGTGGAGAGGAAAGAGCAGATAGGCGAAAGCTCAAGAATGACCTAAAGATAGTCAACTAACAATGGAAATGTCGTGGAGTAACTTAGTCTGAAATCTTTTTAAATTTTATATTTCTTCTTTAGTTTGTTGCTCATTTTTATTTTATTCCTTTTCATTTCTTTTTACTTTGTGGTCATTTTCATCTTTTATTTTGATATTTCATTCGTTGTACTATATTTTAATTTCACATGTTATTGCTTAATATAATTGATATTTCAGCTATTCATTCTAATTTAATTTGTTCTTTCATAAATTTCGGATCATATTGGAATCATTTTAGACAATGGAAGTCCCAACTAGTAAAATTCCCCATGAAACGTTGTCAATCTGCTTCCAACAAATGTTCAATTTGATATCGTAATTATGAATGTTGACCTCAAATTGGAAATAGCTTTGCTAATGTTCCGAGTATTGGAGTATTTGAAAGAGATTAAGATCAGAATATGGAATATAAAATATAATGTATTCACAAAATACTTATTAAAGTGTTACGAATTTTATGAAATTGGGCAAAATCGTAATTTGGGGTTATTTTTAAGTTTCTTACAAAAGGTATCCTCATGTATTTGAAGTACTTTTCGACTTTTACAAAACTATATTATGCGAGTTACCATTTCACCAGGCTAAAAGTCATATTTATAGTTTATACCGAAAGACCTAAACTTCAAGATGTTTCAAAAAAATGCTTAAACATAACTTGTATACAAATTAACCAAATAATTGCCTCACTATTTCAATTCTGAATAGTACATTATCCTATAGTGTTTTTTTGAACGGAAGTTAGTTCGTAAAGTATACAACTATAGCTTTCCCCAGGTGTTGAATCGGCAAAGTAGTCTAGTGATGTAACTTGCTATATCGCCTAATCTCTCACCGCGTCATTTCTTATTCGGATACCTGAGGCGGAAATTTTTCACCATTTCTCTACCTCTCCTACAAATTTGACCCCATCGAAACAGAAAAATGACTTCTCCTTTTATATTTTTTCAAACGCTCTCTATAGAAATAATGTAAATGGTGGTGGTTCTCATCGTCAAAGTGATGCATACGTTATTACAGCATTAGTAAGCGATAGTGAATAAGAGCTACAATTGTATACTGCCATTGTAGAATACGTGTATTTTTCAGTTGTAGAATGAAATTGATGAGTCATTAAGTGAACCACATATTAGAAAACCAGAAGCATAACCAATGGTTATCAAAATCGTATAGTGTTAGTTATGAAACACAAAATGAAATTTCCGTATATATAATATTACTCAATACCTTCATTTCTTAGTATTATATAAATACATTTATTACACCTTTCCGCTACGTCAATCATGCTTCAGTATACCTTTTGAACGAATGTATTTACTCCCCTTTTATTTATCTGTGAATATGATGAGCTGTTATTGGCTATTCGTTTACTATATGTAGGAAAGTTCAATTAACAACATTCTATATGCTGCTTTTCTTATACAGGATGTTTCCTATCTACAGTACGAAACTTCAGAGGGTGATTCGTTAGGTCGTTTAAATACAGTTCCTATGGACATATGTCCGGAATTGCTTCGTTTCTGGGTTACAGGGTGTTAAAAAGTTTTTAAAAAATCTATAAAATATCATAAATATCCTTACACCGATTTGGTTGAAAAAATTGAACGCCACTGACTTTTTTTGTAGCTTTTATTTCTTTAGATTAAGCGACTGAAAATACAACTTTTTCGTCGTTTGCGTTTTTTTATATCAATCTTCGTTTTCGAGAAAAAAATCACTTCTAAAAACTATCCATGGACAATATAAAATGAAGGAGTTCCGTGGTAGCCGTGGTAGTGGACGGACTGGCTGATAACGTCCGCCCACAAAGAAGGTACGCGGATGCCATGTGCTATCGTGGGGCTCCTTTTTGTGTTGTGTTAGTCCATTGTGTTAATTACTGAAATGTGTGTCTTTTAAAAAAAGTGATAAATAAAGGGCCTTCTTTATTCACAACGCTATCCTGTCCGAGGTGGTTCGGATAACCACGTAAAAGGGAATATGTGGAAAAAACCAAAAGTTCTCTCAAGCAGGAGGCGACTTTATAAAAATGAAATTATTTTCATAATAAAAAAAGTTCGAAAATAAATGGGTGGCCGCATTGCTTCGTGCAAGACCGCTGCGCCCCCCTCCTCCTGTCAACCAACAGGAGCAGCATTGGTGATATGCGCCTGAAGATAGGAAGCAAAGACTATATATATAGAGAGAGAATATAAAATGAAACCCAAAAGTAAATAACAAAGTTCTACCTTGAAGTGAATGAGCAAAATGTCCACCTTCTGATAAAATACTAGTACTGGAGTTTTATAACTAAGAGCCTTCAGGTGAACCCGTGAATAGAAATCTAGAGAATTCATATCAGGACTGATATCTGGCCAACTTTGAGGTCCTGCACGCCCAATCCAGCGATTAAGATATAGGTGATGTAGAGATGCTGACGAGCAAAATTACCAAAATGAGCTGGAGTCCTGTCGTGCATTAACCACATGTTGCCTCTTACAAGTACCGGCAATTTTTCTAACAAAATGGGTAAATGATCTAGCAAAAAGTCCATGTAGGATTCACCTGTCAGTCTTGCTGGTAGAAAAAATGGAACAATTAGGTAGTCAGCAATCATTCCTACCCTAACGTTCAGTGAAATTTTTTGCTGAAAATTACTTTTTCTAATAACGTGGGCATTTTCGTCAGCCCAAAATTGGTTATTGTGAAAGTTCATAAAAGCACCTCGTGAAAAAATTGCTTCGTCCGTAAATAAAATATTTGTCTGAAATTTATTATTGTGTGCAACCGTATGAATCAACCGTCTGCAAAACATTAATCTTAGGTGAAAATCCAGAGGCAGTAGAGTTTGGACCCGCTGTTTATTTGGGTATTGGAGGTTTCTTTTCAGAACTGCCCATATGGTTTTGGGCTGACTTCCAGCTGCAGTGCAATCTTCCTGATACTATTTAAATTATCTTCCTCAGGCGTTGTTAACGTTTCTGGTCTTCCACCACCTGCATTTTTATTGAAACTCCCAGTTTCACATAATCTTGGATGTTGCGTTCCAAATATTTTAGCTCATGGAATTACTCTGCTGAGATATCTGTCTTGGTAAATTATCCGTGTTTCTTCCGCATTTCCATTTGCTAATCCATAAATAAAGTGCTTGTCAGCCATTTCAGCGTTAGTAAAATTATTCATGATGGAATTACTGCTAATTGACAACTCTGACCTTCACTGATATGACAACACTATCACTGTCAGCTGGTGTTTTCAAAGCAGGTGTTCAGGATATGCAAATTGCCTTCAATTTTTTTTCTCGAAAACGAAGCTGAATATGTATGAAACACGAGCGACGAAAAAGTTGTATTTTAAGTTGATTATTCTGGAAACATTAAAAACTACAAGTCAGTGGCGTATTCTTTTTCCTTTTATTGTTGGCTGTGATGCTCACTGAGACTCCAATGGACTTATTACTTTCAATCTAGTTAGGGCTAAATAAGCGCCTTATTACATCAAATAACTGTAGCAAATTGCAGCCAAATTGATGTGAGGATATTTATGATATTTCATCAATAACTTTTTTTTTAACTTCAACGCCCTGCATCTCAGAAACGAAACAAATGTTCATACATTTTTAATGACCCTGTATACTCGTATCATGTAATGGAAAAACGACATAATGAGAAACTGTTCATCTATTATTTTCCTGAACTCAACGGTCTCTGAAGAACAAGCCTATGCCTATCAGGACAGTTTGAGCCAATAACAGCAAGAAATACTTTGTTTTTGGGTTCTGGTTTCACCTAGTCACATTTACCAAGTAATTGAAACTTTGGCTGTCTTGGTTGAACCATAGGTTCTGCGATTCTTGACGGTACTTCATTTTCAGTTTGAAGCATGTGGCTTTTCTAGCTGTACTTGTTTCTTACTTGTTCGTTACTATGTGGTAGGAGATCATCATGAAAAATTAAAAATAAAACTTCCTATGTTTTTTTACCACTTGGATTTGTTACTAACGTTGCCGCAGTTTCTTCCTATAAGGACATTTCCAAACGAAAGGAGAAATTAATTAAAACGTTCCTTATACTGCATTTTGAGATAATGAAACAGTACAACCATTTTTGAATCATTGAGCAATTATTCGAATATTGGAACAGTGTTAATTTATATTTTGAATTAATGAATGCTTTTTTATCATTCACGGAAAGTAGGAGATTTGAGCCGGTTCTAAGCCTCCCCCCACCACTATGACGTATTAATTGCTTTTTTATTGGTTGTTGTTTGGTGAAGTCAAGGTGATGTGACCTTGAAGGGTGTGGTGTATGGATTGTTCAGAAATTTTTTCCCG
>NW_019296105.1:0-18925 GCF_000500325.1 Leptinotarsa decemlineata
AACGTTACTGCAGTTTCGTCCTATAAGGACATTTTCAAACTTATACATTAAACTAAAAATGATTGATTACATTAGCTCTTATATAATACCACTGTTGGTAATAACAGAGGTACTTAACTTAATTGAGTACCTAAATTTTGTTTACTTGTGACAATGTGGGTACGCTAATTTGAAAACCAACTAGATCGATTTGATCATTTAACAGGTTGCAGCCGCAATGTTTATGCTTATGAATTTCCAAGGATTCCAAGTAATTCAGTTTGCAACCTTTCCTTGCATAGTGCAAAATTTCCGTATCGTTTAGATTCGGGAACTTGTGGTTGCATCCCAAGGACCTTTCATGTTCAACATATCATTTTGAGAAATTTCGACCACATTGTCCTACATAAACACTATTACCCTCCGGACACTTGAGCTTATGAACTCCAGATTTCTCCAACTTGTCCACTCTATATTTGGCATTGAAAAGGAAATCAGATAACCTGGCATGTGGTCTGAATGCCACTTCCACATTGTTTTTTCTGAAGAAACCTGCAATTATCTCTGTTCTTTTACAAAAATATGTTAGAGTTACCCATTTCTGATTGTTTGATCTGGGGGTATATTGATCTGAAAGTGAATTTACGGCTTTGTTTTCTGACTAACTTCTGGATTGTGTCTGCGTTGAAACCATTATTATGGCCTTCAGAAAAAACAATGCGGAAGTGACATTCAGACCACATGCTAGGTTATCTGATATTCTTTTCAATGCCAAAGATAAAGTGGACAAGTTGGAGAAATCTGGAGTTTATAAGCTTAAGTGTCCGGAGTAGTGTTGTAAATGGAAATATTTCCGTTGGAAACGGAAATATTGGAAATTTATGAACGTACCTTGGAAATATTGGAAACATTGGGAACGTTGAAAAATTTTAATAAAACATTAAATTTTGGTCATAAACAATTCGAACTTGATGTTTATTAAGCCATAAACTCACAATAGAAGAATTTTCAAATATGAAAGATTCATTAGTTTACAACTAAGTTGCAAAGACATACTGCACGGTATAAAGCTAAAGAAATGGATAAGATAATTGAAAAATACGGATCAAACACATTATTATAGGATACGTATCAGATAATGCAAAAAATATGCAACTTGCTGGAATTAAACTAAGGGAAAAATATGGTATTATTCCATATGGTTGTCATATGGTTGTTATGTAATGATTTGCTTAAAATGATTACTATATCGAGTCTGATTGATGAAGTTACAGATATTGCAAAATAGATTAGAATAAACAAGTTTTGTATGAACTTTTGCGGATTAAACAAATAGAAAATAAAAATGTAGAGCCAAATGCAGGTGCCATACAATTGCCCGTAAAAACTCGTTGGTCTTCAATTTTGAACAGTTTAAAAAGTGTATACAATACGAGGCTCACTTTACAAGTAGTTGCAGTTAGCCAAGAAGCAATACAAATTATTAATGAAAGTGTTAAACAGTGGATATTAGATATGAAGTATTTTGGGGTCAAATTTCCAGCCTAATTGATATCTTTGAACCTATTGGCAAACGGCTGACAGTTGTAGATGGAGATTATGGCACTATTCACTTTGCTGTAAAAGCATTTAGCGATATTAAAAGGGTAATTTAGAATAACTTTGAATTGTCCCCACTAAATGATAAAGAGAAATTTGAATTGATAGAGTTTCTTGACAAAAGAGAAAAGTTTGTTATTAAGCCTATACATACAAGCCTATACAGAATTACTCAATCCAAAATCACAAGGTTCTGAACTAGATGAAACACAAATTATTTTAGCCATAAAGTGCATAATTAATATAACAAAAACTAAGCTCAGTATAAAAGACATAGATGACAAAGCAAATTACCGTTGTAAAAGGGGCAAATTATTTGGAAATAAGTTTATATGGAAAAGTACCTTTGATAACCCACTCTCCTGGTGGAAAGGACTTTGTTCTTCATCTTTACTATCACAAATAGCGACACAAATTTTGATGATGTCAGCATCTTCTGCATCAACGAAACGCAGTTGTAGCGTTTACAGTCACATTCATGCGAAAAAGAGAAACAGACTTATTAATGACAGAGCTGCCAAACTAGTCTATGTATCCCATAATCAAAATTTGCTAAAGAAAATAGAAAAAGGCGATAGGTCAATTTTTATTGTGAAATCTATTGAAGATTTTGAGGCAATAGACGTGCACGATGAAGATGTTGAGTGTGATGATAGCGATGAAGATATGTCTCTGGCTCAACTTCTCCATCAAAAATAAGATTTTTTTTAATAACTTTAATATTATTTTTCTTTGTTTGTGTTGGGTTTAAGTATGAGCATTCGATGTTTTGTTTTGTTTTTTTATGAATAAATATTCTATTTTCTTATATTTTTTCCAATGTTTCCAATATTTCCAATATTTCAGGAAATATTTCCAAAAAATATATTTCCGGAAATTTTACAACACTAGTCCGGAGTGTAATAGTGTTTATGTGGGACAATGTGGTCGAAATTTCTCAAATTATGTTTCATTTCTCATTTTTCATGGTGATTTCCTACCACGTAGTAAGATCCACATCCATTAATTCATTAGCTAGTTAATACCATATAAAACCTCCCACATAAAAACAATGATTAGACCTCGTAAATTATACCACGCCGCCCATGTCATACAAAGAAACAGCCAACGTTCGGTAACTATGTACAGCCATTCCAATTGACTTCGTTTACATTATACGATCCATTTCTGAGGAGGTGATCGAAATACACCTCTCCAGATATGTGAATATACTCTTATTCTGTAAGTTTACGTCTCTCTACGTCTTACGTCTTTACGTCTCTCTTGAAAAAAACTATGGATAGTGGCGAATAGTAACAGATATCAGAAAACACCATGTACTACATCGAATGTTTCAGGAGTCAATCAACAACATAGTTGCTTATAGACTTAAATTTCGTCTATTTCTGAAGACAGAGGCAGATTTTGGCCTCCGAAACGTCAAGATATATATTTTATAAAATCAGATCTTTGTTTTTGATAGGGAAAATTATTAAATACAAGTTACTGATGAATAGAACATTTTTCTTTGTGAAAAATACTTAGAATTTTATGCAGCGACTTATCGGTGTAAACTAAAAAGTTTGCTTTCTCTAGACGTGTGTAAAGTTCTCCATTACAATTTTTAATTAAATTTGTAAAAGAAGCATTGCTATATTTTGTTAAAAATTCCAGAGTTGTGACGGATTCAGCGAAATATTGTAAAATATTGAAATGGAAAAGTGATTTGTAGGTTTTGAATGTCTCTCTTCCTTCTCAAATATAGTTTGTATAGATTCACTTCTAAACCATGATGAATACCGGGAATTATTAATAATTTTTTGAGGAATTCAAATTCATCACAGGCGTTATTGACATTCTAGTATGTCTGTCCAATCAGCGGACGATACTGATTTCAACATAAGAGATTTTTTTTTCTGAAATTGAATGTATTTTTGATTCAGAACAACTTATCGTGAAAACAAATGAAACGTTGAAGGTAATTTGGGAAAGCATAACATTGCTTACGAAAACAAATTGAGTGAATCGTTCTTATTTAACGAAATACACAAACATTATATTTCAGAATACTGATTCACCATATTTTCAGGGAAGTTTTTATTTTTTTTTATCGTTTTATCGTTTTTCTTTCACGGTAATACGTAACTGGAGTTGTTTTCGTATTTTACGAAAATAGCTCGTAAGTCATGTAATTGTTGATTGTATTAGGCAACGAAATCGAAAGAAGTATTCGTTTCATTAAATGAATCCAGTAGAATAAATATAGCGATCAGTGATTATATTAGGTATGTTCCAAAAAAATAAGGTGAATATTTTTTAAAGGACAAAACACAAGCACTACAGGAGAATCCTTAAGGCGTTTTCAGAGCGGTGCCTGTGCGAATGTAGCAATTCACATTGGATTAGAATCGCGGGGATTAAATCCATTTGAAAAAACGGTTATCATGAAGTTTATTCCAATTTTCTATATCCACATAAACGCAGTTCTCCGGATGAAAGAGTTCTTGAACAGTGAAGTTCGAGGTGTACTAAAAACGATGAGCAGCCACAGTCCGTCGCGTATTTCTGATATGTACCCCTCTTGGTGGAGTTCAGTGTGCCAAGTCACTTGAACACTTCCCGAGGAAATATCTATAGAAGAAAGACAAATCCCCAACCTTTCTTCGATGTTCCAGGCTATCAAGGTTGCACGTGATGTTCTCGTCTCCAATCATGCGGATGGCTCTTTTCTGGATGGAATCCAGCAACTTCAAGATATGTTTGGGGGCAGAGCTCCATAAATGAGAACAATACTCCAAAGAAGGTCTGATCTTAGCTTTATAAAGCAACAAAAGTTGCTGAGGTGTGTACAGTTTTCTGGTTCGGTACAGTGTTCCAAGCTTTAGAGAAGTAGCCTTTGCAATTCTAGCGACATGATTGTGCCAAGACATATTGGTGTCCATTTCAACCCCCAACAAACTTATCCCAGAAGACAGCGGAATTGTCCGACCTGACATTTTTATATCCGGTTCGGAGACATCTTCTGGGAGAAAACCGATGCCTGGGTTTTTGTGACATTGAATTGAACCTGTTTACTTTCACCCCAATTCGAAATCACTTCTAGATCCTAATTATATATGCAACCTCCTGCTGCCGGTGAAGATGTACCTCCGTAGCCGATGTCCTGGAATCCAAATGGAATGACGAGACAAGTGCTGTCGTCAGCAAAGCTATACAGAGTGTAACAGTACGTTAAAATATTCGAGTGATGTATTCCTGAGACAATTTTATGAATAAAAATCTATATATAAATCTAGTAATCCTCTCAATCAATTGCGGTCTGAACCCCTACCACTCAATATCGACTGTAATCTATCAAACCAATAACTCTCTATGAAAGCAATTTGTTTCCCTTCCCTAAAAACATTCCGTCTTATTATATCTCCCCGTTTGGAATATCATTCGCTGAATTGCTTATCACATATCATTCGGTTGAAAACGCAAAATTCCAATCGATCGATCGAACTAATCAGGGGTAGATCAAATATACGGGTTCGTCCCAGTTTCTTTAACGACACGAATCGCTGAAAGGTCACATTTGTGGCAACCCGAGCTATTTCTGGTTTATCATTATCTCTTTCTTCACGCCCCACCGCTCCCCAGGTTGGCAATAAAATATAAATAACGGACCGATCGCCTTAACGTATACAGGGTGTATCGACAATAGAATAAGCCTGAACATTCTCTGCTATTCCGGATTTGCTGGTTTCTCCTCGCTGTGTGTGTTTGTTGTGCTCAGCAATGCAAACTTTCAATGGCCTCTTAATTTCACCGATGTATGATTCTCCACACTCGCAGGGTATCCGGTAAATGCAATTCTTGGAATCGCAGTCCGCGGTTGGTGGTCTGGTTTTCGTGAGGCTGCTACGGATAATGTTCCCAGATCTGAAGCAGGTCCTGATGTTATACTTTGACCCAATCCTTCTTATCCTTTCCGATAATCATCTGATGTAGGGAAGTACAAGTACTGGTTGTGGTGGTGGCTTCTCTACCTTGTGGAGCTCTTGCTGTCTTCTAGCTAAAGCCTGTTCTACCATCACTCTGGAGTAACCAATCCGTTGAAGGTCATTTTTGATGATGCCTAGTTCCTTTTCGGGACCTTCCTTTGTATTACAGAGCTCGAAAGCACGGTCTAGTAGCGTCTTGATGATTCCTCTCTTAGTCGATTGATGGTGGTTGGATTTCTGCTTCAGATACTGTCCTGTGTGAATGGGTTTTCGATACACAGATGTTTCCCATTTAGTGTCGTCCTTTTCACCAATACGTCTAAGAATGTCACACGTCACAATGGAGAAAGACGTCCATAACGTCCATTCTTAGACCTGTCGCGAATGGTCGTTCAAGAGGTCAGTTTGACTATACGTACGTGAACAAATTGATATTAGTTTTTACTTTTCAAAATCATCATTTCAAGCTAAGAAATATTTGGTCGAGACGACAGCTTTCAAAAATTAACTGCAGTAGATTTAGGAAATTAGGTACCATTTACTGAGTTGCGCGGTTGAAAATCAGCATGATCCTGATTCTTGACATTAGTGACAGTTCGGTTTTGTGATATCTGAACGCTACACAAACTACAAACTGTAATTTCTGTGGTATTTTATTTTAGATAGGGCGCATGCGCGAACTGATTGCGTCATATATACAAGCGTAGCGGAATATGAAGCAGTGTAGCGGAATTTTGGTTCATGTGTAGCGACTTTATAGTTCATCCAGTTGGCAACTCTATATCACTTCCACGTGAAATTAGCACGCCCTCAAATCGCTCATGCAGAATATCATCCAATGTGGCATGAGCTATGTGGCATGTAGCGCAGTTCTATTGAAACCACAACGTTGGTGTGCAGATCATCCAATTCAGGCTGAAAGAAGTTGGTAATCATCGACTTATAGTGCTCGCCCTTGACAGTGATGGCCTGGCCAACTTCGTTCTTGAAGAAATGTGGACCGATGACGTCACCAGTCCAAAATCAACATCAAAAAGTGACTTCTTCGGGATGTATTGGACGCTCTTGGATCTCGTAGGGATTGGTGTCGTCCCAAGTTCGACAAGTTCGTTCCAAGTTCGAGTTCTTGTGAGCGACGCAAAATCGACTGCCTCGGTCCTGCATACTCTCACAGACAGCTGCGGTGTTTTTGGCAGATCTTAGATTTCGTCGACGTACAGGCGTTGGTCGATCGTTTACAGAACCAGTTGACTCAAATTCAGCCACCACATTGTCAACAGTCCTCTCGGCAGGACGATTACGGCGACCGTAGAATGGGCGAAGGGCACGATATGTTGCCCAAATAGTCCGGTCAATTTAGACATACGAAGCTACCTAAATTCCCACCAAGTTAAAAATCAGTAAGATTCTTTAAAATTTGAAAGTTCCCCATCTTTTCTCGGTATGGAAAATTTTTTTTCAAGGTCTAAGGTCAAAAAATTGAATTTTTTCGCAATTTTCAGCAAAACTGTAAGTTTTATCATAAAAATACTTCAGACAAAAATTGTAGATCATAAAAATACTTCAGACAAAAATTTTAGATCATAAAATTATCTACAAAAAAGTATCAATACTTTTTTTCTGGGAGCCACCGTTTTTGAGATATATCGATTCAAAAAGTTGAAAAAGTTGTAATTGTCATAATATGTACACGTTTCCACGCCACCTATGAGGTAGTGTACTCAGCCCGTTTTTTTAACGTGGTTTCCCTAGTAGGCCTATTCCACGGGTCAGTTGTGATCCTGTTTAATTTGAAACTATTGCAAAATAATGGATATTAGCAGAAATTGAAAATATAAAAGCAATTTAAAAAGTGGTGAAATTTAATCGTCCGAGTCGTAACTTTCAAATTCTTCTTCTTGTTCTTCTTCTTGTTCTTCTTCTTCATCCTGAGTACATGTAAACTGCGTTAATGGCGATGTATCGCATGTCGCCTCGTTGGAATCAAACGGATCCTCCACTGTTGGTGATTCAATATTAGAGCACAACCGACCTTGACAATGTGTACATGCCAGCGACCAAACCAGTTTAGCTTTTTTGCAACTACATTTAGCACTACACCCTTTTTTGGAGTTGCAAAACATTGTGTTCAGCAGTTTTTCCGGCGCAGGTGGAAGTTTTGACTGGTTCTAATGAATTGTTGACCAACTTCCAACCCCAGTCTGTAGGGTCTAGCTGATAACCAAGCCACATTTGAACTTGGTAATATATCCGAAAAAGATGTTGATGAGCAGCAACTGAGGTTGGAGGAAGATAAGGTATTTGTACTTGTCTTTTACTTTTGGTATTTTTAACGAAACATGCATATCTAGACTTATCTAAGCAGGTAGTTTTTTTAGGAGCTCCGTACATAGAAAGAAGAAAGCGAATGCCGTTAGTGATAGATAATCTCTTGTCGAGTTGAATTACTATTTTTAAAAACTTCAGCACATTGAACTTAATTTTGTTTTTCAAACATTTTGAAAACTGTTATTTTACCCCTCCTGTAAAATGCAGATGTATCACAGCCAGTTATAGCGTGCAAAAATAGTACATAATTTTGACACTTTACAAAAGTAGATACACTTTTTGATGAATATATATTCGATTGATGTTGAGCTTTTCCTGATTTTAAGAAGAAAATAGTTTTTTCAGTTGTAGTTCGAGCAGTAAGTCTACATCTTCACCAACAACAATAGTTGTATTTGTCAAATTGAATTGCTCTATTGCTGTTTTGATTATCAATACATCAGCATCATTGTTAGCTTGTTTTACCAATATATTTTCAGCAGTAAATTTTTCTTTCAACATTGAAATGAACCGAGACACACAATTGAACAGGGGACAGATGTCTCAAGGTTACGATGGCGTATAAATAAGGGACTGGGTTTCATTTCACCTGATATTCTTATAGTTATAGTGTAAGTTACAATGACCGATAGAAAAATATTTTAACATATATTACAATTACAGAGATGTATATACGTGGCGTACTCATGCGTATTATGACGATTACAACTTTTACAACTTTTCAAATCGTTATATCTCAAAAATGGTGGCTCGTAGGAAAAACATTTTTGATGTATTTTTTGTCTACAATTTTTGTCTGAAGTATTTTTATGATAAAACTTACCGTTTTGCTGAAAATCGAGAAAAACTAATTTTTTTGACCTTTGACCTTGAATAAAAATTTTCTCATACAGGGGAAAGATGGGGAACTTTCAAATTTAAGTTTTAATAATATTTTAAACAATCTTACTGATTTTCAGCTTGGTGGGAATTTTGGTAGCTTTACTCTTATTTGTTAGTCTAATTTGACCGGACTAAAACACTACACCTATTTTCATAAAACAATTTTATGAGTTGCTCGTGTTGTTGACCACTGTATCCGCCCATGGTGATTTGGCAAAACAGACTGAATAAATGACAACTAATTTGACAGATGTAGCTTGGTACTTATTAGAGTAGGCAGATTGAGACCTTAGAGAGAATTTGTGACGAGACCTGGGGAGTAGGCAGATTGAGGCCCCGGCGTCAAGCCACATCAAATTCTTGAAAATGGCTCCAATATGGAAACCGAAACGTCGAACACAAAACTCCAGAAGGACAGTCTTTGCTGACTAGTTAAGAACAAAACTTGGAAATTATCTTTGGGTGATCAGCAGAACGGAAGTGTACTCTTATAACACAAGTTATTCCAATATTTCGATAAAATTTATTATCATCTTCAAGGAAAAGCTACAAAATTTGTATGATGCTAGTACAATATAAAAAAATTACTATGAAAGGTCTCGACTTACTGTTGGTGAGGATGGCCGTGTCAAGAAGAATTTTGCATTTAAACAATTGAAACATGTCAATACAATAAAACAAGTCACGACATTAAAAGAGGTTGACTCCTTACTGAATATAAAGAAGATTATTGAATTGAAATTTACTAAAAATCGTTTTATTTGTTTTAAAATTATGGATTACCGGTAAAAGCCATGTGGTTGAAGAACAAAGAGAGAGAGACAACAAACAATTGACAATGACAGCTGTCATGTGATTCAGTTTGAAAAGCTGTGTTTGTTTATCTATGATAAAACTATGGAACAAAGGAGAAACTGTTATGGTGCAAGTGTGACCAGAGACATCTGCTGTTATATAAGTAAATCAATGACATATTTGATTTTGGGGCTCTATAGTTTTAACGTGTTATTCTTCACTGTGTACAGGGTGTCTCAAAATATGTCATTTACGAAAAAACTTGGCACTTTAACGAGGCTTAATAGTTTTAACGTGTGATTCTTCAATGCGTACAGGGTGTCTCAAAATACGTTATTTTAAAAAACATGTCAGTTTAACAGAAGTGTTGCGTTTCAACGTGCGATCCCAATGAGAAACGTATTTATATTTAGCATTGTTGTGGAGTTAACTCTGTAGCATTTTTGACATAATAATGATAAGCAATCTCAGAAAAAATGTAATACTCTTTTGAGTCTTCATTCAATCACAAACTATTAGTTTCTTTTGAAAATTTTGCCGAGTATAGTCTATAGTCACAATGAAGCCAATTCCAACAAATGAAAGAAAAACTAATGTACCGTGTCTGATAAATTTACTAGTTATGAAAAATGAGAAATGGAAGTTTCTATGTTTTTTACCACTTTCTTTTGTAATTAACGTTACTGCAGTTTCTTCCTATAAGGACATTTTCAAACTTATACATTGAACTAAAAATGATTGATTACATTAGCCTTTATATAACACCACTGTAGGTGATAACAGAGGTACCTAACTTAATTGAGTACCTGAATTTTGTTTACTTGTGACAATGTGGGTACGCTAATTTGAAAACCAACTAGATCGATTTGATCATTTAACAGGTTGCACCCGCAATGTTTATGCTTATAAATTTCCAAGGATTCCAAATAATCGAGTTTGCAACCTTTTCTTGCATAGTGCAAAATTTCCGTTTCGTTTAGATTCGGGAACTTGTGGTTGCATCCCAAGGACCTTTCATGTTCAGCATACCATTCTGAGAAATTTCGACCACGTTGTCCTACATAAACACTATTACCCTCCGGACACTTGAGCTTATGAACTCCAGATTTCTCCAACTTGTCCACTATATATTTGGCATTGAAAAGGAAATCAGATAACCTGGCATGTGGTCTGAATGCCAGTTCCACATTGTTTTTTCTGAGGAAACCTGCAATTATCTCTGTTCTTTTACCAAAATATGTTAGAGTTACCCATTTCTGATTGTTTGATCTGGGGGTGTATTAATCTGTGAGTGAATTTACGGCTTTGTTTTCTGACTAACTTCTGAATTGTGTCTGCGTTGAAACCATTATTATGGCCTATCTTCAGAAAAAACAATGCGGAAGTGACATTCAGACCACATGCCAGGTTATCTGATATTCTTTTCAATGCCAAAGATGAAGTGGACAAGTCGGAGAAATTTGGAGTTTATAAGCTTAAGTGTCCGGAGTAGTGTTGTGAATGGAAATATTTCCGTTGGAAACGGAAATATTGGAAATTTATGAACGTACCTTGGAAATATTGGAAACATTGGAAACGTTGAAAAATTTTAATAAAACATTAAATTTTGGTCATAAACAATTCGAACTTGACGTTTATTAAGCCATAAACTCACAATAGAAGAATTTTCAAATGTGAAAGATTCATTAGTTTACAACTAAGTTGCAAAGTTGCACGGTATAAAGCTAAAGAAATGGATAAGATAATTGAAAAATACGGATCAAACACATTATTATAGGATACGTATCAGATAATGCAAAAAATATAGTCGTATCACAGCCAGTTATTGCGTGTAAAAATAGTACATGATTTTGACATTTTGTAAAAGTAGATACATTTTTTGATAATTATTTCCGATTGATGTTGAGCTTTTCCTGGTTTTAAGAAAAAAATAGTTTTTTCAGTTGGAGTTCGAGCAGAGAGTAACACGAGTAAGTCTACATCTTCACCAACAACAATAGTTGTATTTGTCAAATTGAATTGCTCTATTGGTGTTTCAATTATCAATACATCAGCATCATTATTAGCTTGTTTTACCAACATATTTTCAGCAATAAACCCAACTCCTATTCAAATTACCAGAGCTTTCAAAAACACATTTACTCTTCAGTATTTCACACAGGCAAAAGGAACTAACTGTCTACAAGATACTAGTGAGATTTTATCTAGTACTACAGCTGCAGACATAAATAGAATGAAGATTCTTGTGGAAGTTCCAAAAAATCCCTATAAACCTTTGAGAGTATAGAACTCTAGCCACTCCAGAAGGCTTGGGCTCTGTTTGTGGATATCTTTTGAGAAAATGTTTAAGAAAACATTCATGTGAAGTATGTAAAAATTTTGCCACGCCGGCTAGTACGACACTGAATGAAACAAATGTATATGTATATAGTCATTTCAAGGTATAGTAATACAGTAGCCAAAAAGTTTAGAAGTTTATATACAGCGTGACTCACGGTCGATGGTAGGTTAGACGTTTCTGGAAAACGCAAAGCATGATTTTTAGAAGTCCAGGGACACCCTGTATAAAAGTAATTGTTTCGAAAGAATTTTTCTTTCGTGTAATTCAGTGTTTATAAGAAAGTAGCTGTTTCGGGAGGGCTTTTTCTTCTAGTTTGTGTCTGAAAGTTACTTCTATGCATGATCTATACATCTATGTATAGAGTTACTACTTTGAAAATTGATTGTTTCCTTCCTTTCTTTGAAAGATTCCCACTTTTTCTTTTGTATCAAGAGTAGTAAAAAGCCAAAAACTTTCTTTCCCAAAAATCTTTTAATACTCTTGACAATCATTAAAAATGTCACTTCTAATGACAGTTGTACAAAAAATAACTTGTCTAATTTATATTAAGTTTATCATTTGTTACTACCAGTTTCGGTTTATTAGACCATTTTCTATAAAGTAATCTAGAACCGACCTGCGCCTTTGCCATTCATTCCAGCGGGGCACAGGTACCGCTTTCTTGCTCTTGATCAAGAAGAAAATAAAGAGTTAATTTGTGCTTGGCCCAAAATATCTACCGCGGTTTAGAGCGCTTCAAGTTCTCCGGTTCCAACACGGCTGTTTGTTATTATCGACGTGGCTCTTTGAAAGGCTCCAACGTACTCCCCATTCTCCATGTCGAGGACGCATCCAACACGAACGGGCAAAATGCACCGTCGAAACAATCGTCGGTGTGCATTATTCATCGACAGCTCTTCACACAAGACTGCTCACCTGTTTATAATTCGGCTCCGAGCTCCGAAACTTGCAGGCCGTGAGGCGAACCGACGATGATTGATCGATATACAGAAGCGGTTTTATACGTTTTTACTGAGGGTAGGTATTGGCTAAAACAGGCGAAATATTTTTTACGAATCAGGAGTGGCATACCATAGTTTTCTAGATCGTTTCAGAAGTCATAAGACGGTTGTCAGCTTTGATTATGATTGGTTTTGAATGGTTTCCAGAAACTTTCGAACATTACACTTGAGACTGATTTTGCAGATCTGGTGTTTGATCCTGTTATTGATTGATCCACCTTCTTCTTTTTCAGTGCGGTCAATGGACTTGGGTCATTCTTGCCCCCCAAATATGAGTTGCAGTCCTCGTAGTTCTGGTTCTATTTCAGTGGAAGTGCTTCATGAAGCAAGAGCCGAATCGATCCCTCTACGAAAGCTTTCTTCACTTGGAAGGATCGATCGCAGCTTGAGAAATGGTTCTTATGCAGATTATGTGAAACATGTTCTTCCTTACGAATCGGTAGAGAGTTGTCCTGAAAATTTTGAGAAGAAAATTGGATTGGGTAATTTAGGAAACACTTGCTACATGAATAGAATTTTACAAGTGTTGTTCATGACGAAAAATTTCAAGAACTAAGTTTTAATGATGAACGAGAAGGAGAATGTTTCCTACTTATTCATCAAACTCAAACACCTGTTCATACAGCTGCAGTTTAGTAAGAATGTATCATCTCTTCCTCCAACCGATTTCCTGGAGTCTTTGAAGTCCACTAGATACTCGTTAGGACAACAAGGATTGTTCTGAATTCTTGGGGTTCTTGTTGAATACTCTTCGTGAGCAAAACAATAGCAAAATCAATACTTCTGACCGCTTTGACTTGAATGATTCCGTACAGTCTATCTAGTCTTGTGTTTATAAATGTTTTGCTGAAAAAATCTTCACTTGTTCACTTTGTAGTAAATGAGGTAGCAAAAACGTATGTGAATTTCTGAAACTTCATCTAGCTTTTCCTAATATGACTTATAACCTGTCCGTGCAAAGCTTATTGTTAAATCATATGAAAATGGAATTTTTAACAGGTGATGATCGACTGAATTGCCAAATATGCGCCAAACTAACTGACTGTTATAAGGAAACTAGTATAGCTGAGGCACCAGTCAATCTAATAATAACACTGATGATCTTCAAACAACACTCAACCTCTGACGAAAGCACCAAACTCTTTCGAAGGTTTGAAATAGATGAATACTTCAATCTAGTCATGCAGTTATTGTTCACTGTGGTTCTGGCGTTGAATTTGGTCATTATTACGCCTTGGTCTAAGNTAAGTGTTCTGGCGATGTTTTGAAATTATCGGAGCCTTTGGAGACACCCTACATTTTCTTTTATGAAAGAGAGGACATTGGCAGATCAAGATCTTCAGATGATGTGATGCTGCAAGTTTTTCCGGGTTTTCCTGCAGCTGAAAAAGCAAATGCGCCACTGGAATCAATGAAATCGCTCTGGAGCGCCAATTAATTTTTGTTATTTTATAATTTCACAAACCAGATATATAAACACTACCAATTCCAGAAGATTGAAAACTCCAATCTTCAAATTTTTCCGAATCTTCGAAAAAATTTGCAGCCACATGAGCTAATTGCGTTTCATTCACATCTTTTCATGACATCCATTCCAATAATCTTTCCAGCAGCTACTTTCTGCTGGTCTTTTGTTGGACAATAGTTATATTTTCCAGATATGTGATGGAGTTCATATTTTCGGATAAAGGTAATAACACTACTGAGAACATATCCCATTAATATGAATGACTCGCAAGTCGTCTAAGGATTGAAGTTGATGAATTTTCCAAAACCTTCAATTTCACCAACTCCGAAATATTTGGATATTTTCAGAAAGCGACAGAAACACATGTCGCGTGAGGCTTAGCAAATTGCTCATTGTTTTTTCCTCATTACATTTATTGTAATTGTCATCGTCCACATTCTTGAAGTTATCACCGGCCTCACTCAAATATTGTTGCAAATCATCCCCTGAAACAAAATAACGCCGGCCGTCGCTGGTCTGCACCAATCGATTGCGACTTGGCCAAGATCGCGCTCAACTCGACTAGCGCTTCGCGATCGTTTTAGATGTCGCGTCTCTTCGACTGACTTTCAGCGACTTCCTTATCGGCTTCCAGAGACTTCTATTACGATATATAAACACTCCCAATAGGCAGATTGGGAGAAGTCTAGTTGAAAGGGCGGTAGTGATTGATTTAATAAGGCGATAGACATTTGAATATAAGTCTGAAGTTTTAGACAAAGTGTTTGTGTTGTATTGTCGCTGTTGCAGTGAAATAAAGTTGAGTTTAATTGTAAGGTATAGTCAATTACTGTCAAACCCACGAAAAAAACATAACAATATGATTGCATGTAGTAGCTTTAGCCCTCAAATATTCAGTAGTTTCTGGAATAGGAACACTTGGAAACAACGAGAATACATTAAATGATAACGAAACCTCAATATCTCGTAACTATTCTTAATTTTCACTATGAATTTATTTATCTATATCTGTAGAGTAGGGAGGGTGAGTGTAGGCCCACAGCACTTAGGCCACATGTTACCCATTGTACATCATCCCTAAGAGTTGCCCTCTTAGGTCATCGCCCATCCTGTCGTTTCCAGGAAGGTTGACAGGTCACTGGATACATCTATTTTATATCGGCAAGTGTAAACCAAAACTCGCCGAACACACACTATCTTATTGACGATAACTCCGGACACTCGCATAGAACATGCCCTGCAGTTTCATCTTCCTGTTCGCACATCCAGGATAGAGGTGTGTCCACTAGCCCCATAATATGAAGGTGTTTCCTTAGTTGACAGTGGCCAGTCAGAAATCCTACTATTAAGCGTAGATTTTTCCTGGTTATCGCCAGATATTTCTTCGGCGCCAGCTTTCCAGGGTCCCCCAGGTTGCATTCTTTGATTCCATCCCACCTCTTTAGGGATTGAGCATGGGTGGATTGGCTAGTTCCGCAATTGTCGAAGTCATCAGGCCGTAGGTGTCACTGGGTCCTAAAATTCTTAGTCCAGCCGCTTCCATGGCAAAAGAGTCGCCCATGCGATTGCCTTTACTCCTGTCGTATCTTTAACCCACCTCAGGACAATGTTATTATCTACCGAGGCTTTGGCTAAATCTTGATGGCACTCTAGTACTAGTCGGAAGGTAACACGTTGTCTGTTCAAGGCTAATACGGCTTGTGTACTATCAGTGCAGATTGTTATGTTTTTGCCAGAAATTCCGTTCCTGGTTATTTCTTTTGTGGTGATTGATATACCAGCCAGTTCTGTTTGAACCACACTGGCAATTTTTCCCCATTCCATTCTTAGGCTTAGTGAGCACTTAGTGGAGCACTCTCCACATCTCAAGCCTTCTTTGGTTTTTGAGCCGTCTGTACATATGCGTATTGCATTTGTAGCATATGCCTCTGTTTTCTGTTTTAGTTCTATTTAGTTCAATTTTGTAGGGTTTATTAAACACAAACCTGGCTTCAATTGTATCACTGACTGCCTGTAGCAGAGGTTGCGCAGTAAGCGCTTCTCTCCATAGGCACAGCCTCAATTGAACCATTCCTACTTCGAGGTTTACACCAGCCGTGCGCAATCGTAACATGGCCATTAACGCAACCTCCTTAACGTACAGGTCCAGAGGGGTCAGACCAGTAATTAATTCCATTGCCGCGGTTGGTGTTGTTCTTATGATGTTCAAACAAGCCAATCGCTGTATTTGATATAATTTTTGGATGACCATTGCTTATAGAACTTTCGGTTCCCATGCAATGGCTCCGTACGTTAACATAAGTCTTATTATTGCAGTGTAGATCCAGATGATCACACGTGGTGAAAGACCCCATGCGCGTCCCACTGTCCTCTGACAATGCTCATAAGCCACATATGCTCTTTTTGCTCTACTCTGTAGGTGAGAGTTCCATGTTGGCTTCCTGTCGAGGATAGTACCAAGGTATTTCACCTCTTCAGAGAAGTTTAGTTTGCTTTTGAAGATTTCGGGAGGTTTCAAGCCCGATAAACTTCTTTTCCTGGTAAAAAGGACCATCCGAGTCTTCTTGGGATTCATAGACAGTGAGTGTTCCTTACACCATGTTTCTATTAATTTGAGCCCATCCTGCGCTCTATCGCACAGGGTGTTCAGACATTTGCCAGTCTTCAAGATAACTATGTCATCTGCATATGCAATTGTGAAGAATCCATTGTTGTTGAGGTGATTAATCAGGGTATCCAGAACTAAGTCCCAAAGAAGGGGTGATAATACTCCTCCATGTGCTCTACTAGAGAGCATCTTGAGTATCCATTCTCCTACTACCAGAGGTACATTCCTGGAGTGTAGTTGCTGGGTAATTGTTGCAAAGGTTGTTTTATCAAACGCTCCCTCATGAATTTATGTAAATTAACAACTTGTTTGAAACACTTGTTTTAACCCTTTTTAAAGATCACGCAGTGCATACCCGATTTTATTGACCAGAAAAAGCTTGTGAAGCTTTAACACAACTTGGAGAACGACCATATAATGAATGAAAACTGGTAGAAAACTTTCACGAGAATATTTATAGCCGAATTCAATGATGAGTGTCTGAAAATGAAATTGAATTTTGTATCACGTTATAAACAGGGTATTCCATATTTGATGGTCTATTAGACATATCTAGAGAACAAAAAAAGATGAGAGTTTTAAATTTTGATTACCGATGCAATTTTGAGAATGTGTTTATTATGCACTCGATTTTTAATTTTACTGGAAATTTTATGCTTGAATAGGAGCAAATTTTTTTAGAAATAGTTCATATTTCATAAACGGCCAGAGATAGGTATAGGACATAGTTGATCGAAGTTGTTCACGTTGGTAGGCATTCTAAAATTGAATAATATACAGGGTGTTCCATTTGAAACAAAAATAGTTATGGTCGTTTTTCAAAGATACAAATTGAGACGTACTTTCAAGACAGTTTATAAAATAAGATTTGAGTTTCGTTCTGAAATAACGACCACCATACCTCATCTTAATGTTGCCAGCATTTGAGTTCTATGTATCAGATAATTCATGCGATATTAAATATTAAAAATACCATGTTTTTGTCACAAAATAATTAATATTTCAAAAACGGTGAGAGATAGGTATGGAACATGGTTCACAAAAGTAACTTGGATTGCGATGTGGAATTCAAAACTGATATAATATATAGGGTGTTCCATTTGAAATTTCCAAGTTGATGTCTGTTACATGTAGATGTGGCAATAATGAGGCGATGAAAATATTTTCAAACGATAGATCACAGCCATCTACATCGATTACCAAAAATTGAAACTCTCATCTTTTTTGTTCTCTAGATACGTCTAATAGACCATCGAATATGGAATACCCTGTATAAATAGAGACTAGATCTAGAGTTAGGGATTCGTCTACTTCTAGTTTATGAAACGCGCATCGTAAAGAGTGTTGTGGTTCTGGTGTTTGGGAACAGTATTTGTTTCGAAAGTTAACAATTATTCTCCATTAGTATTATTGAAAATTATGGAAAATGTGCCACTTTAGCCTGGAGCCACCACTGTCGAATTAAAACCCGAATGGAGGGAGCTTGCATTCGTTACTCCTTCCTCTGTGAACAAAAAACGATTTCGCGGTTGGGAAAATACTAAAACTGTTTTATGCTCAAAGGTTTTATCAGAGTGGGTATTATGATAGTAATGACGTTGGGTTGGATCTAAGGGATTTTATAGAGGCATTATTCGAGGTATTTTACTTGATGAAAATTTCAATTATAATGAATTATAACAATTATAATTATGATGATGAAAACATCTTCGAATCAATTGGTGGCGGTAAAAAATCAAACATTGTTGAAAATGTACACTTGTTTAGTGGTTTTAGAAAATACAGGCTGATTCACGGTGGATGGCACATTAGACGTTTCTGGTGAACCAGACAACGGATCACTTTGAAAATTTAATGGAGGGCATATTCGGACATTCTCTAGCCAACTAAAATATTTTCGACAATGCGGTGTTGCCGCTTCTATTAGAAAGCAGTAGCAACTTTGATTTTTCAAATGGA
>NW_019296106.1:0-13729 GCF_000500325.1 Leptinotarsa decemlineata
ACTTTCAGGGTTTCATTGTATTCATACGTGTTTCATTGAAAGATCCAAAGGGATATATGTATGATTTTCACTATAAAGGGTTTTACAAAAACCGCGTACGTGTTTCGCTATACAATAGCAGCCTCAAGCATAAACTGAGAGTTACTTCTAAATCAAAACCATGTTATCCTCTAACTTATCACCTACTCGTCTGCCTAAATAATGACTCTACCTGAAAAGGTCAGGTATGAATCAATTAACTATTGGACTATTGGACTTCCATTGTCTAATATGATATAAATTGATTTAAACTCCCTGAAAGAATCTGTAGAAGGTTAAAAAGAATAGCTGAAAAAACAATTTTATTAAGCAAAAAACTGAAATTACAATGAAATAACTCACAAGTAACAAACGAACAAGTAAAAACAAACATATAAGATATCCCCTAACTTAAAAGAAATGTTAGACTATAGTAATAGTAACAAAATCATTCCATTTTTACACACTTCAGATTTAACTAGGAAGTTATAAATGTTATTCATCAACTCTACCGCTAATGACCCAAAGGGTTGATGCGGTTTATTGAAATAAAAAAAAAACGAAAAAATTGAACTATTGATAACAAGAAATGAAAATTGAAAATATAAAATCAAAAGACTCCGCTGTCACGATGTTTCTGTTGTTAGTATCCACAATCGTCTTCGGGTGATAACTACTTATTTCAGAATGTCATCGTCAATTCATTCAGGTTTGGAGACCAGCTCCCCTACCCTTTTGGCTGATTGTTGGTCTTGAGAGGGACCAATGGGTTCATGACTGAATAGGTGACGGCATGAAGTCCTTAGACATCAGTGCCGCCCTTCACGGGATACCCCTACCTGGCTGGGGTGGGATGGATGAGAAAGTTATTCATCCGTTAATTGGGGGACATAAGGGCCTCATTCGACAGAGTGTCGGGGCCTTCTATATCGGGAGGGGTCGTCGACAGCATAATCTGTGGCTTTCCTAACTAACGGGTCTTCATGAGTTTCCGTTTTATCGAAAACTCTCTCATTCCTCGACTGAATGGACTGCCGAATGGAAGGCAGCTGCAAATCTATGCGGATGGCTTCATTCCGCACGAACCAAGGAGCATTCACAATCATCCTCATTATCTCATTTTGCAATCTTTCCAAAATGGAAATGTTGGACGGAGCCGCTTGTCCCCAGACGCCTGAAGCGTACATGATGACAGGCTTGAACATCGTGNATAAACATCGTTTTTTCAGCTAATGTTTTTAATTTAAGATTCTTTCAGGGATTTTGAATCAATTTATATCATATATTAGACAATGAAAGCCCGAACTGATGGAATGCACCACGGAACATTGTCAACCACCTGCAAACAAATGTACTATCGTACTTTGGACCGTCTATGAGAAAAAATAATATACACCACATGGACAGGAAACTTGAAAGCCCGTTGAATAACTTATAACGCCCAGTGCAGGAATTTCAAATATTCTGTTCTTTCAATAGACTCAAAATATCTACTTACGAGTTCAAATTAAAACTTCATATACACCGTCCACAATAAAAATACTCCCCTTGAGCTCCAGCCCACATTTTTTTGCCCTTCCGGACCGACAGAAAGGATATGAAGCAATTACTCCACAACTCGATTACCTACTTTAAAACTCAACTTCACAGAGTGTCACGAACTTCTCGAAACCACACACGCTCTCCCATTATGATCGAATGGAAAAATTTCTTTGTGTCGTGAGATCTAGTTAGAGCGTCCGTGAAAGACAAAAAGGCTGCCCTTTTCCTGGCGAGTGAAATAGAACAGTTCGCGGACTTCGCAGATAATGATTATAAAGTACCCTACTTTATGCGACCCTTAATCCGTCCTAAGGATCGCTGAAATGTCCACACAGTATGTTTCATATCCCATTGGAATAAAAGTTGAGGTTCGGATGGACATGGGTCACTTAATAATCCCTGTTCATGCAAAAGATAAAGGGTGGATATGTTTGCTTCCACCCAGCAATATGACTTTTTGAAGATATTATCATAAAATTCTGTCGAGAATGAAGAGAGATAGATTATAGTTCATTTATTGTTTGATCACTCAATAATAATAATAATAATATACCATATTGTCATTAAGAATTAATCTTGTGAAAAATAAATACAAATGTAAGTATAGAAATATATAATATGAATATTAAAACACCTACAAAGAAGTGAATTTAGAACATACAGTTCAACGCGGAAATTTTGTTTACAGATTTGTTTAAAAATATCATCAACACTTATATAATAGACATATAAACATATATACACACTCATTGCACCAGACAATCAAACATTTATATCCAAACAAGAATACAAACAGGAATCTTATATAACCTAAACTCAAATATGCACATTTCGTCACGAAAATTTATCATTATAGAATTATGGCAAATTATAATAGGGTCTATCAGCCAGAAATGTTTTTACACTTATTCTAAACATTTTGTTGGTCAAATTTGCCAGTCTTATATCTGAATAGAATTCCTGACCAAATTTGTTGAAGGAATTGGCAATTTCAACGCAAAAACACCATCACGCAAAGTATAAAAAGTCACCTGTTTGCTGGTATGTGTCTCTTCAATATATTGCCAAGCGATATGAAGACGCTGCCACCTCAAGTTCTTAAAAAACAGTTGACAGTGTTTCTATCAGAAAAATGATTCTAGACAATAGATGATTTTATAGTTGAAGTTGGTAATGTCAGATAACTGTCATTGTGACGAATATATCGTAACATGTTGTTCAATTATCTATTCTATTTTTTACTTTTATTTTAATATGTATGTGTTTGTTTTACAATGTATGTCACGTTATTTTTTATCAAACATGACATCTTATTATCTTACGCATTTATATTATACCTGAGAAATATGACCTGTTCCATCTACATAACGTAGCACAAAAGACTAATAAATCTATCTATATATCTATCCATACGAAGTTACGATATCTCAGATCAGATTTTGAAACGTCTCACAGATCACTTGAAACTGACAAGTATGGAAAATTACTTGATATATTGGCGAATCTGAGTCTTTTATCAATAACAATAATAATTATAAATACTTTCTTATCCTGTACCTTCTGGTTGCCTGGGGGTGGAACAACGCCACTCACAAGAGTTAACAGCAGTGAAGAACCCTCTCCACGGTGAACTCTCAGCACAAACTCTGTTATACCAGATCTGCAACAAACATGCTTGCTGTTCCAAACTTACTCTTCTCGTTCGGAGTAGTGGAGTGGGCTCGAGACGGGCTGTATCAACTAGACCCGAAAAATGATGCACCTCCATTGAAGTTTGCATCCCAAATCGTCCATTCCACAGTTGTACTTCTTCTGATAACAAGAATGCAGTGGACTTCTGAGCTTGGAGTGTCTACATAACAGAATGGTACTGGATGGAACCTATGAAGTCGTCAGGATTTTGGATTCTCCTCTCTGCATGCTCAGCGACAAATCAACACTGAACGAGGTGATCACAACTCTGTCACCAAGTGGAACCCGTTCAGTAAACGTCCTTATCAAAGCCACAGCGATCACTTGAATCCTGCGGCAACACGAGGATGCGCCAATACATGGTGTCTTCCTCACCAACTTCAAAGACCTTGGCGTATCAAAGTGTCTGAGCTTCGCTTTCTTTAGGTCGAGGGGCTGAAGTTGGAAACTGAGGGGTTCATCGTGGCCTCACCTCAGTCTATCGCAGTCGCGTGCAGGGTATAGTGGTTCCTGACTCAAGGTTTAGGATTTGTCATGATACGTCTGTGATCCTATTGCACTTGCTGTCAGCATGTCCAAACATATGCGATCTCAACCTATATCCATCGACATAACGCGGCCCTACGACACGTTCACGGTATTGACGGTGTTGCCCGTTGCCCTACGCAGCGAAGGATATTGAATCTGTTGAAGAAAACAAAAAGTGCCGGATTTATTGAAATCATTCTTTTCCCACCCTTAGGCTCATACAAGGTAATGAGCCTAATGTGGCCCTTTTCGACCACCAGAGTAAGAGGGTATTTGTCGTGGAGTTCTCAGCTTCTTGCGTAAAGAATAACGTTCGGAAAGATATGAAAAAACAAATGAAATAACAAGATTTTCTTTCCAAACTACACAGACCCTATCCAGACCACTCTGTCAAGATGTTTTTCATATTCATTGGAGTCATTGGTGGAATGGTGCCCTCTCTACTCATGAATCTCAAAATCATGCAGAAATCTCAGCGGAACAAATGTAAAAGGCTGTCATTCTTGGCTAACCACATCTACTCAGTGCATATTATTATTGGATCCAATGGTCACTTACCCTACGGTGTGGGGAGTGGTCGATAATTGAAAATGTTGTCACGTTTCGGCCAGCGCAAACCTTGATTTAAAAAAATGCTTACAATGAAATGTTACTCGATACAAGAGATAGTAACCTAACCTTTCTCAGCATAAATTGCCCATCCAGCCAGCAATAGCTAACTCATTTGCAATCAAACTTGAAGAAAAAAAGGAATAGAGAAAAGCAGGAACGAGAAGCCAAAAACGAAAAGAGAATTTGATATCTTGGTTGGCCGAAGAGGGTTCACTGAGCCAAAAGGTCTATAATACGACACGATTCAACACTGTTATCCCACCCGGTCCGCTGAGGGCTGCCTCTTCTTCTTTTTCTTCTTCTTCTTCTTACAACACCGTCTGCTCATCGTCCATCTGCAAGAACAACTCTCTGTTCATTGACGATCTACAAGGATAATGGTTGCTCATGAACTCTCACACTGTCAACACTACCCATCATTGTTCTTCGCGAACAAGGTCTTTTTGACACACATTTTCACGACAAATAACCACACCCCTAACGCTCTCGATAAAGAACTAGATGGCATGGTTATCATCGTATCTAGAACCACGTTAGCTATACTACTAATGTGAAAACTCATGTGATAAAAATGAAGGAAATTGATTATGATAATAAAACGATAATTCTGGTATTCTCTAGATATTAATAGTTAATGAATATTGAGTAAAGGTATCGACTGATCGATATTATGAAGGAAGAGGGCCAGATTGAAACAAATGTCTCCTCAGAATTTTCTTGGTGGTGGTAGTGATTTCGATTCGATAAGTAGCCGATTATATCATAAGCGTGCAATGTTATGAGGAAAAGAGCTTGGAAAAAAAGGTTTTTGGTTTAGGTGCAGTCAAAAGATTTTTGAAACTCATTTTCAGATGATGTTTGTATATCGATACTGAAGGACAATTTACTGAATAGGTAAGCAGGTTTTCCATTGGACATGACCTTTTGGAGAATAGTAGCAGAATGCATAAGAGATTTATGTGTTGTGGTAGCTCTTATCCACCATCTAAGAAGAGGTTTCTGTTATCACCTGGAAGGCGTGCTTTTGAAGACGCTAAAGATTGAAAATTTTTCCCTCTAGAACTTTTTAAAACTATCAAGAATGAGTGAAAGTATTTAAGAGCCTTCCGAAACATTCTGGACTAGTCTGGATGACTATGATGAACATTTTATGAAGATATCCTGAAAATTCAATGGAAAATTCACCTTTTCCAGTTTTTTGAGCGTTTGTAGCAGAATGACAAAACATATAGACTCGACTGCAGAAAGAACCAATAACTTCCAAATCATCACTGAAAAGAAAATTTGGAATACTTCCACACTATGCTGTTTTCGATTTTGAAACTATAGTATATACAAAGCAATATTCTCCGGATGGATCATTCGATTCAATTAATTTCTACATGTAATTAACACGATAATACCATATTCATAGCTCAAATACACAATACCACATATTACGAAGTCCCTCAATAAGTTTACCAGGACACTATAATTATGTGCAGTATTGATTATGTTATCAGCATTATTCGTATGTCCAGAATACATTGTTTGCATGTAATACATGATTGCATACATGGAACATTTCATTATGTTAACCGAAGAATGATTACAGGTTTAATTAAATGATAGAAATCAACTATGTCTGTCTATCACAAGGGATTTTTGTGTGTGATGTGAAAATAGGATTTTTTTTTTCAACTTTTGAAATTTTGATCAAATCGCGTCATGGGGAATTGATCTAGTACTTATCTGTATTTTGTGCAATTATTTGACTCTCAACAAGTTAACTACCCAACTATATATATTTTTTTTAATTTGAATCGACAGTTATAATAAAAATAATACTAATATATATGATTCATTGTAATGAAATCAACTTTACAACAAAGCTTCACCAACAGTATTTAAAATTCATCAAACGAGTCAATAATGAAAATGAATTATGAACTATAAATTATCAGAAGTCATGTTATAGTCATATCATGTTATCGTCTGATGAATGATTGATAGAAATCAATATATTATTTGAGCAAATAAAGCAAAGAAAATGAAGCTGAATGAAAAAATAATCATGAGAAAGTCGTTGGAATATTCCTTAACTCCAATAAAGGGCCTGCGGAGAAAATGTTTTTCAGTGTTTTCTAAAAATCCGTTGGACAAGTTTGCCGACTTTATGTCGACTGACCGTTGATCGTATATTTCTCCTCTAATATGAAATATTGAATCATAACTAGAATAGAAGTCTGAAACATACTCACTGTTTCCAATGTTGTTTTATGTTCGTTCACTGAGCAAGTCGTCTCTGAAATGTAGAGTCCAATGACAATTTATACTGTATCGGAAATGAAAATTTCTCTGCATGAATCTCTGTGTTCAACCCCACAGAGGCATCTTAAAACTCTAGTTTGTAATACCAATACAAAAGACGAAACAGTAGTCAATCATATCTAGCATATGTCAATAAATCTAGCCAGGCATTTTCAGTACAGTTCATTTTGAAGGATGCTATGGTTCAGGAATAGCAAGTTAGAATAATCCTACTTTTTGAGTCGAATGTAGTATCCTGTGCACTTCAATTCAGATTTTTCTTTACATTAAATGATGATTTCATTCACGAAAGGTGTGAAGCTTTCAAAATTTGTCAAATTATTTCTCTAATTCACGAATTATTCGTTATGTGGAATATGGGACGGCCGTTAAGATAAATATCACCTAGAGAGCAGCAGCTTTTGTTGTATTCTTGCAATTACAACGATGAGGTTTTTCAGAAGGGACGATACACAAAGATCGTACGGGACACTACTGCATCAATTGAAAAAAAGTTGTACCAGATTTTGAAAAAACACCAAGTCTATTTTTCGGACAAGGAAAAATCATCGCTAACACCGTACCACAGTAAGCCCCCTCACTTGTATGGATTACCCAGAATCCACAAGAAGGACGTTCCGCTTAGACCGATCA
This sequence comes from Leptinotarsa decemlineata, assembly GCF_000500325.1. Taxonomy (NCBI): domain Eukaryota; kingdom Metazoa; phylum Arthropoda; class Insecta; order Coleoptera; family Chrysomelidae; genus Leptinotarsa; species Leptinotarsa decemlineata. Next base: position 7,336 of record NW_019296106.1, read on the forward strand.
TCACCTTCAGAGATTCGGCTTCTCAAAATTTGTCTAGATTTTTACATCTCATAATACAATCTTTACAAGGAAAAACATCGTCTTTTGTGAAGAATTCAAGGCATTTTTTCGAACCACTAGGAACAATTGAAGTCACACAGGAAGATCAACTGATTAGTTTCGATGTGGAAAGCCTTTACACCAACGTTCCGGTAAAAGAAGCACTTCAAATCAAACAGAGAAAGCTATCCGAAGACGAGAACCTGAAAGAGAGAACGAATCTACCTATTAGCAATCAGTTCTCTCGCTCGACCACATGAAACTTTCAGTATCAATTTCGATTAGAATGCCATTTTCTTTGTGCACATATTTTTGTCGCGTACTTTACTTCACAGAAGTAGATAATACGAGACTGTCATTGAGATTAAGTTCCAATCGTCTTTAAGGGTTTTCTACCAGACGCATTTTAGGGAACATCTCAGACGAGACTTTGAAGTCGCTTTCTAGATTTAACAAGCTGTACGAAAATTTTCGAAATTTTAGAGTGGATTTATTTTTTCGAAACCAACCTGAAACTATTTTCATATCTGTTTCTAAATCACCGTGAATTTTGCTTTTCAAAATTACAATGACACTACGATGTGTCCGATAAGTACGTACTACCCGGAAAATGCTACTTTCTCAGAGAAAAAGCGTCCGGATAGTGGGTACTTCCCGGACAGGTTGCCAAAAGAGTTAATTATACATTCCTATCACGTATAACAATACAGGGTGTAACTGAATAAGTGTAAAACATTTAAGGAGGTGATTTCTCATCGAAAAAAAGATAGGATCTTTCATATAAAGAAATGTCATTGGAGCATTCCTTTTTCAGATACAGCTCCTTGAAGGAGGTACATAAAATGTGTATAACAATTTTTTCCATAAGCACTGAAAAAGTTACAATATTGAGATTAACCTGACGTTTTGTACTACCACACTAAGCCAGTAATATATTTGGTTTACCCCATGGTTGTGAGGGGTGGAAAACGCACTCCTAAAATTTATTTCCAATTTAACTTTTTGTCTTATTATTTGTTTACTATTTGAAAATTTATATCTGATAGCCTGTTTCATTCTGAACAGAAAATTTCCAATGGGTTTTTTGCCCAAAATAAACCAGTTTACAGCAAAAATTATTTTACTAACAACTACAGAGATACATCGTCATAAATTCGAACTGTAGTTTTTGTTATTTCGTAGTTAGTACCTGCATTAAACGATTGAAGGGTAATGAACAAAACTAATTAATTAATAACAAAACACACAACATGTAGAAATCATAGTAAATGTTCAACATGTCTAACTTCAGACATTACGCATGCGTCTAGATGTTGGCGCAGTGAGCCACGTATTCGCTCAAATATTCCTGGAGTCTCTCTGATCACCCTGCACGCATCGATGATGCGGTTTCTTAAGTCCTCTACATCACGAACAGGAGTACGATAAACCAAATGCTGTAAATGGCCCCAAATAGAGAAATCGAGAGGATTGAGATCCGAGGATCGAGCGGGCCAGTTCTGTGGTCCTCCTTCTCCTCCTCCACCTATCCACTGTTTTGCATATGTTTCAGTTAAATGCTGACGTGCTACTTGACTAAAATGGGCGGGAGCCCCATCATGCATAAAAAACATATCCCTTCTGACGCCGAAAGGAACTTCCTCCAGCAGTACTGGATGCACTCCTCTTAAAAATTGAACGTATGCTCCACCATTCAATCGAGGAGGTAGAAAATGAGGCCCATTTGAATCATTCCCAATAACTCCGAGCCACACGTAAAGAGAAAACTGTTCTTGATGGTTAGTTTCGACAATAGCGTGAGGGTTTTCATCAGCCCGTATGTGGTAATTATGAAAATTAATAATATTGTCCATAGAAAAACTACATTCGTCTGTGATTTCTATCGTCTTCAGAAAGTCACGATTTCTTCTAATCATTTCTAGCATCCAATTGCAAAATTCAAGACGGTTCGGAAAGTCTCGCGGTAACAGTGCCTGTACTCATTGCAGATGGTAAAGGCATAAGAGCTATTCCTTTAAAATTCGAAATACCGTCATATGATCAACATTTAGCTGGAAAGCAATCTTTCTAGTACTGGTAGTAGGTTGTTCTTCAATCAAATCAAGTACTGCTGTTAAGTACAAGCTGTGGTGTTCGTACTTCTCGATGGCGACCACAATCCTGCGTTCTTTTGTCGAATGAACCATATTCTCGTAATCTTTGATGAAGTCCAGCAAATATTCTTTGTGAAGGATGCTGCCGTTGAGGATACATTTCAGCCTATCTTTCAGAAGCTTCTAACCCATTCCCCTGCAGACAGACCGTAAACGTAATGCATATAAGCCATTTCCTCATTTGTGTATGCCATTTCAATAACAAGTGAATTATTAAAGTAACAAATTAAGAACAGAACAACAACTCACAATTAGTATTAATACAATTTCGACAGTGTCATACCAATTTAATTGTCACTATCGCTAATAGCGACCTACTATCTGTTTAAAATCTGTGTTGCCGTTAACCAGATGTCGCACCACTACGAACGACAACCCTCAGAAATCGAAACTTGTGCGAGCTAAGGATCAACGAGGTCTTACCTTTCAACGTGTGATTCCTAACACGGGTTGGACGGTAGCAAGTGAAGATCGTTCGTTCAGACTAGGGCTTGAACCACCGACCAACACGGCAGTCAATTCGAGTGAGTGAACAAAGCACCCACGCCGAACCGCTTGGCTACCGACCGACCGACTAGATAGATTTGTTTCGTAATTTCGCATTCATGACGATGTATCTCTGTAGTTGTTCCTAAAATAATGTTTTGCTGGGAACTGGTTTATTTTGGGCAAAAAACCCAAGAGACATTTTTTGTTTAGAAAGAAACAGGCTATCGGAAATAGATTTTTAAATGGTAAACACATAAAAGACAAGAAGATACATTGGAAATGGATTTTATGGGTTGCGTTTTTTACCCCTTACAACCATGGAATAAACCAAATGAATTTCTGGCTAAGTGTCTTTTTGGAAGTACAAAACATAAGGTTAATTTCAACATTGTAACTTTTTTAGTGCTTGGAAAAAAAATTGTTATACAAATTTCATGTACTCCATTTGAGGAGCTGTATCTTAACAAGGGATGCTCCAATGAAGTGTCTTTATATGAAAGATCCCATCTTTTTTTCGATGAGGAATCACCTCCTTGAATGTTTTACACTTATTTAGTTACACCCTGTATAACGGCCACGTTTTCTACGAGGTATAATGGTAACATTCGAACTTTTTGTTCCAGATAAACGCTACTTACCTGAGGGTCATCCAACCCCCGGACACCTTCACAAAAATAGCAACACACGGGGTGAAGAGGGTGCCGCTCATCACCCTTTCAGGACTAGAATTGGAAGTAGACGAAAATACGTTTCAGGGCGGTAAAGTGAGATTATCTTGTGTCGCCAGTGTTTTCAATCTGTACAAAAAGGAGAAGGAGATCGTCCTGGAGGAGGACCGGCCCCGACCCAGGCCCTCCTCGGTCCTGGGAACACGGGACGCTTCCACGTCAGGTAGGTTTGACGACGCGGGGGTGGATACTTTCAGGGTTTCATTGTATTCATACGTGTTTCATTGAAAGACCCAAAGGGATATATGAGAGGCGTGGTGCGGTAGAAAGAGGTAAAATTTGCTGGAAAAAGTTCGATAAACGGGCTGAATTTGATGAGTATCTGCGAATTGAACAAATATTCAAAATCATCAGTATTAACAGTTTTGAAAAGAACTGGCCGATACTTCCATATTAAATCCATATTAAAAAAAACTAATTAATACAGTTTATTGTATGATTTTCACTATAAAGGGTTTTACAAAAACCGCGACACGTGTTTCGCTATACAATAGCATCCTCAAGCATAAACTGAGAGTTACTTCTAAATCAAAACCATTTTATTTTCTAACTTATCAGCTACTCGTCTGCCTAAATAATGATTCTACCTGAAAAGGTCAGGTATGAATTAATTAACTATTGGACTATTGGACTTCCATTGTCTAATATGATATAAATTGATTTGAAATCCCTGAAAGAATCTGTAGAAGGTTAAAAAAATAGCTGAAAAAACAATTTTATCAAGCAAAAAACTGAAATTACAATGATCTAACTCACAAGTAACAAACAAACAAGTAAAAACAAACATATAAGATATCCCCTAACTTAAAAGAAATGTTAGACTATAGTAATAGTAACAAAATCATTCCATTTTTACACACTTCAGATTTAACTAGGAAGTTATAAATGTTATTCATCAACTCCACCGCTAATGACCCAAAGGGTTGATGNTTTTATTTTCTGGTTGTTGCTTGTATGTTATTTCATTGTAATTTCGGTTAATTTCAATAAACATCGTTTTTTCAGCTAATGTTTTTAATTTAAGATTCTTTCAGGGATTTTGAATCAATTTATATCATATATTAGACAATGAAAGCCCGAACTGATGGAATGCACCACGGAACATTGTCAATCACCTGCAAACAAATGTACTATCGTACTTTGGACCGTCTATGAGAAATAATAATATACACCACATAGACAGGAAACTTGAAAGCCCGTTAAATAGCTTAAAACGCCCAGTGCAGGAATTTCAAATATTCTGTTTTTTCAATAGACTCAAAATATCCACTTACGAGTTCAAACTAAAACTTTATATACACCGTCCACAATAAAAATACTCCCCTTGAGCTCCAGCCCACATTTTTTTGCCCTTCCGGACCGACAGAAAGGATATGAAGCAATTACTCCACAACTCGATTACCTACTTTAAAACTCAACTTCACAGAGTGTCACGAACTTCTCGAAACCACACACGCTCTCCCATTATGATCGAATGGAAAAATTTCTTTGTGTCGTGAGATCTAGTTAGAGCGTCCGTGAAAGACAAAAAGGCTGCCCTTTTCCTGGCGAGTGAAATAGAACAGTTCGCGGACTTCGCAGATAATGATTATAAAGTACCCTACTTTATGCGACCCTTAATCCGTCCTAAGGATCGCTGAAATGTCCACACAGTATGTTTCATATCCCATTGGAATAAAAGTTGAGGTTCGGATGGACATGGGTCACTTAATAATCCCTGTTCATGCAAAAGATAAAGGGTGGATATGTTTGCTTCCACCCAGNAATGTTTTGGTGATATTGAAGGATAGCAAATTAGTATGACACCACTTCTTGATTTTTTCATATCAGTCGATATTGCATTGTGATATCATTTGAGTTTTTGTTGTTATACAATATCGTCGTGTCATCAGCTAAAAGATCAAAATTTCCAGAAATGCTCAAATTTGCAATGTCATCGACATATAATAAAAATAAGATGGGTTCTGAAACTGATCCTTGTGAAACACCACACGAAATTTCCTTTTTTTCTGAAAGTCCTGTTGTTGTTATCATTTGATTCCTTCCTTCATCCATGATAATGATGTAGACTTTGAAAGGCACAATTTGATCATGTAAGCTTTGGATGTCGTAGCGACAAAAGAGAAATGCTGAGATTCTGAACCTCCCGGAGCCAAAGGAATATACAGGTCATTGTTGCAGAAGGTCTTCTGCTTCTTTGGTATCAGAATCAGAAGCAAATATAACAGATACTAGAAAGCACGGAGGATGGAAGTTCAAAATAGTAGCTGAGGGTTATAATCTATTTTTTATAAGAAGGCTATTGCTGAAAGAATAATCCCAATAGATAGCTCCAGCGATACAGCATCGTCATCTTCACTTCAAGAATTGAATGTTAATGTCCATGAAATTGTCTACTCAGATAGTTCAAATATATTACAAGGAACTTCAACATCGCAAGGTATCAATTTCAGCAGTTGTTCTAATTGTACTTTTCATGTAAATGTTCATGAATCTGTTTAAAATTTGTTTGAAATCTGTTTTTCCGCTAAACAGCTGTCGCACCTCTACGAACAACAACCCTTAGAAGTCGAAACTTGTGCGAGCTAAGGATTAGCGAGGTCTCAATGATGTAATTGATATATAATATACATTTGTGACAGAATGTAGTTGTATCTAAACCTATTGTTCATAATAAAATTTCCTTGAAAATTGAATTATTATGTTTTGTTTATCTTTCTACCACTGACGTGTACTTTCTTAAACATAACTACTGATGTGGTGCTATGTAGACTCCATGTGATTTCTATTTGCTATTGCCAACATTTTTCAAAAATATGACAAATCATATTAAATATAATTTCTTTCATATAAGTATTTTACATTAGTATAATGCATTTTTTTTATAATATTTTTCCAAATAGTTACTTATTGAACATATCACAAATTGCATGTCGAAATGACCTAAATTATGAAACGGTTGACTAAAAATATAGTAATTTTTTT
>NW_019296107.1:2627-13695 GCF_000500325.1 Leptinotarsa decemlineata
GTTGCTATTCCTAAAGCTCCAGAGTCACGACGTTTCGATTGTTAGTATCCACAATCGTCTTCGGGTGATAACTGGACTTATTCCTCCGAGATCCGACTATTTATAGGTTATTCGAGTGCTTTCACCTATCCCCTCTTCCCTCACTCCACTTCATTGGTTTTAGCGGGAGATGACCGTTTGGTGGAAGTTGGTCGTTTTTCTCTTGTGCTCGGCAATGCGAACTTTCACTGGCCTCTTAGTTTCACCGATGTATGATTCTCCGCACTCGCAAGGTATCCGGTAAATGCAATTCTTGGAACCGCAGTCCGCGTTTGGCGGCCTGGTTTTCGTGAGGCTGTTACGGATAGTGTTCCCATATCTGAAACAGGTCCTGATGTTATACTTGGACCCAATCCTTCGTATCTTTACCGATATTCCTCTGATGTAGTACAAGTCCTTCAGCTAAAGTTTGTTCTACCATCACTCTGGAGTAACCATTCCTTTGAAGGTCATTTTTGATGATGCCTAGTTCTTTTTCGAGACCTTCCTTTGTATTACAGAGCCCGAAAGAACGGTCTAGTAGAGTATTGATGATTCCTCTCTAAGTCTCTCAGTCAATCGACTAAAAATTGGTGCTCTCCATTGTTTCCAGAGTTTTGACCTCCAAAGGTCCAAAAATTACAGCTCAACAGTATTTTTTTTGGACAATACTAACTATAGTATTTATTCACCTCTCAGTTCGATAATCAGCATTTCTCCTATACTGCAATAATTCACGAAAATGAGTTTTGGTGATGAATCTCCCCACTTTACGTTCTTAAGGTCAACGTTATCGTTGGCATCACTAATAACTATCAACTTCTCAAGTCAAATCCATTGTTCTGCCATGATATTTGAGTTCTTCAATTGTTTTTTTATGCTCTTTCGTAGGTTGACAAAATTGTTTTGATGAAATTTCATTTTATCATTCAATATAATTGCCTTAGAGGGCGAGAGCAGTCATACGATTTTTTATATTACTTTTATAATATGATATGTCTTTAGCCACAAATAGGCCTCTGTTCAGACGATTATATTTTCATCGGCGCTGAATTTTTCTGTAGAGACCAATCTCTTGAGATCTGAGAACAAAGAAAAGTCGCTGGGGGCCAGATCCTGATAACACGGTAGATGCGGAAGCAATTCGAAACCCAATTCATGCAATTTTGCCATCATCTTCATTGTTTGGGACACAGTGCATTGTTTTGATGAAACAGCACTTCTTTTTTCTTCAGATGGGTCTGCTTTTACGCGATTTCGTCTTTGAATCTCTTCAATAACGTTGTGTTACAGTCGCTTTTGATGTTTTTTTCATTTCAAGACAGTCAATGAATATTATATTAAACGCATCTTAAAATACTAATACCATAACCTTGCCAGCCGACTTTTGCGTCTTTGCACGCTTTGGAGTTGTTTCACCGCGTGTAGTCCACTCACATGACGTCCGTTTTGATTCTGGTGTGAAACGATGGAATCGTGTTTCATCCATTGTTACATATCGATGCATGAATTTGGGGTTTCAATGGTGGAATAGCTTCAATCACTGCTCACAATCATCAATCCGTCGTTATTTTTGGTCGATTGTGAGCTCGTGCTGTACCCACTCTAAACAGAGCCTTCGTATACTTAAATATTCTTTCACTTTAAGTCATCAACTATTATTTCATGTACTTTTTTTATGTTTTCTTCGGTAACAGCCTCTCTGGGCGTCCACTGTGTGCATCGTCCTCGGTGCTAATTTCACCTCCTTTAAACTTAGCAAACCACTTCTCAACAGTTGAAAATAATGTTTATCAAGCCAAGCTTCAGCGGTATGTTTTTCATTAATTTTTTTCAAACTGACAAAAATTACTGCATTCAAAATGTTCTATCTCACAAACTTATAATCCGAGAACTGTGGAATTTGTACACGCATGCATAGCAGAATACATTTGATAGTTCAATTTTGTATTCAATTCTGTAAACGATGCATTACGGATGATGCAGGATGTTGTTGGACCGCAAAGAGAATGGCTGAACTAAGTAAGTGGCATCAAATATTCTGAAAAAGTGAAACTATGAATAGAGGTTCAATACTCTTGTACAAATATTCAGTGAGAATCGAAGTGATGCATCATATGTGTAACCACTATGAAATAATAAGAAACCTGTACAATTATTGGTTGTTTTTTCATAAACTACACACATAAACTACGATCTGATCTTTCCAAACTTCGTAAGGTGTAGTTCATGAAAATACTATGGTCCTCATCAAGTAACGGCCGAATCAATCAGAAAAATTTTTGGTTAGATGAGGAAAACGGTTTTGCTAGAATTTCACAGCATTCTACAGCAAATTTATAGAGATTTGAATAGGGATTCACGAAAGACATATTTGAATTTTATATGAACAAGATGAGTGAAATAAAATTATATTTATTTCTATTTCATTCAAAGTAAGGGAAATTCAATTCTCTATTGAGCAGTTTCAGCAAATTGACAACTGATGTTGGGAATCACACGTTAAAAAGTAAGACCTCGTTAGTCTTAAACTCGCACAAGTTTCGACTTTTGAGGGTTGTCGTTCGTAGGGGTGCGACAGCTAGTTAACGGAAAAACAGACTTTTTGAACAGACGATTTTGGCTTTTCTCTTCAATATTTCAACTTTTAGTTTTTTGTTACGTCTCTACAGTAAAGTAGCATAATTCAATTTAAATCCTTCATTACAATAGGTAGCACCATCAGAAGATGATGAGAGATATAGTTTTACCACCATCATCAGGAGATGAATGAGAAATGAGAGGTGAAAGTGATGCGGTGAATAAATACTTGTTGTTTTCTATGGTGTGTAATGTGCAAAAATAATGCTGAAAAGATGCAATTCTTGAATTTTTAAAGGGCTGTAAATCTGAAAATGAGAGAGAGAGAGAGATCACCAGAAAGTAAATCCACATTGTTTTTCAAAATCAGATGGTGCAGCTCATTCAAAATTTTACCTAAAGGTTCATTGCTGTTCATAGATTCATTTCCACATTTTTTGATTCACAAACTTTCGAAGGCGACTGTTATCGTGCACCGGTCCTAACAATTTCAAAATTTCTCATTTATTCTGTGGTCATTCTCTAAAACATATTGAGCGACACCGTACTCAAATGTTTGTCTGAACTCCATTTGTGTCATGTTCTTTGAAACGTGTTATTCTAGTCCGTTTTGTTTGCCATGCATTTTTGTCGGTGATAACTATTATCACCCGATGACGATTGTGAGTACTAACAATCACCACATTGCATCCAAATCAGGTGATGAAACATGTGTTGAATGAAAGTCAGGCAACAAAAATTCTCCAGTAGTTTAGTAAGTGTACATGTTAAATGCCAATCACCATACAAATTTTTCGGCTTCGTTTACCTAGGTTTATTTGATCGAGTATGAATAGGTGTGAGCCCTAATAAACCCTTGCGGGTTGCGGTGGAGGGTCCAATAGATCCACTCACTTTAAACCTTACCTAACCTAGTATGTTAAATGAATAGCTTAGATATATTTCGATGACAATTCTATCTGTGAACATGGCTAGGATTGATAAATTGTGATTTGTTCAATCAAAATTTTACTTCGCTTATCTTCCTCAACTATTGAACGAGTAGGGTATTTCATTAGACGCTTCCTATCTTTAAATATGAATAAAACAAAGTGTGTGTGTGAGATATCATCGAAATTTTTCATGCATTTGAAAGACATATTGATGCCATTATGTATGGAATACAACATCGTTTAAGTGTCTGGGTGAAGCGCATCCGAAACGCCCAATTTTCCATGCCTTTGGCGCATAAATCAGGCTGAATTTGACCGATGGCATGGGTAATGTTGGTTTTGAGGATTGCTGTGGTGTGTGGCTTATTGATATACATCTGCGACTTGACAAAACCCCACGAGAAAAAGTCTAACGAGGTCAAATCGGGCGATTTCGGTGACCAGTTCACATCACCTCCACGTGAGATGACCATTCCCTCAAATCGCTCGTGCAGAATATCCAATGTGACATGAGCCATGTGGTACATAGCGTCGTCCTGTTGAAATCACATGTCCTTGATGTCACGATCATTCAATTCAAATCGAAAGAAGTTGGTAATCATCTACCTATAGTGCCTGCTGTTTACAGTGATGGCCTGGCCAACGTCGTTCTCGAAGAAATATGGACCGATGAAGCCGTCAGCCCAAAATTTACACCAAACAGTGACTTTTTTGGGATGCATTTAACGCGCTTGGGTCTTATGTGGATTGGTATCGTCCCTAATTTGACAATTTTATTTGTTCACATAACCATTCCAGAAATGAGCCTCATCGCTGAAGATGATTTTTCGATGAAAATTAAGGTCAGGTGCCAACTGTTCCAGAGCCCATTCAGCGAACAGACGTCGTTGTTTATGGTCGTGAGCGATGCGAAATCGACTGCGTTGGACTCTCCTTCACATTGTCACAGACAGCGGCTATGTTCTCGGCAAATCTTGCGTTCAGTCGACGCACGGTGTTGATCGATCGTTTACTGAACCAGTGGACTCAAATGTATGCACTACATTGAGAATAGTCCTCTTGCTAGGACAATTAAGGGCCACATTTTCAATTATTTGTTTCTTGGAAATAACGACTTTAAAAATTCGAAATTTCTATTTTAATTTCGAAATTTTCACTTCATTCTCTAAATGTATTTCTGATTCAATATCAATCAGCATTGTTTTGACCCGTCATAGGTCTCATCAGAAATCATCTATGGGATCAATCTCTTGCAGTTGTGGTTCAGCTCTCTAGTTGACAAGAGTTACCTTGCACTAGAAGCTGCAGTGAACGACAGAAGACGAATTTCGACGGTGGTCGAATTCGAAGCGTGGCCTTGCATCTGACCACTCTCAGGATTCCCGTTTATCTTTGATATTAAAAGATTGAGTTCTGTGTCGATCTCATAGATGGCGACTACGTGGGGGGGAGATATCATCGCCCTTACTCGAAATCACGACTTTGAACTCGAAATTACGAGTTTCCACTCAAAATTACGATTTTAAATTGAAAATTGAGACTTTTGAACTCGAAATTTCTCATAATTTCGACGAAATTTCAACTAAAGAACAAATGACCTTTGGCATATTGGTTGATAGATGTCAAGTAACATTACCATGAAGAGGTGATAAGTGTTCTGAATAATAAATTGAATTCTAAGAGAATGTGAAAATTAGTAGATTGAAAAAAAAGTATAATCCAAGTGAAAACCCTGAAGTAGTGAAATGAAGTTGTTCATCTTTGACCTAAAATTCAATTGCATTAAATCCATGAGGCTACCGTTTCAGGAGACTTGAAAGAAATGGAAAATATATTACCAACATAATTGATATCACGTAATAAGTTCTTAATTTTATTTTTCATTTAATATTATACTCTTCAGTTCTACTGATGAACAGACACCAACATGTCATTCGAGATTTGAGAAATCATTGTTGTAATTCGTTTCTTATCGTTTGCAAATATGAAATACACATTATCGGTAGACTGCAACGGAGTATTCATCCATCTGATAGATTGTAAAGGAAGGACTTCATATACATAACCAATAGCTTGAAGTTATAAAGATATATTATTCAGGCGTCTTACCTCCCAATTATCAGTATGAATACGAAATCCAATCATCTCCAATCATTAGCCGCAGTGTATTTTCTATGTGTCTGAATCCTTACCAATGACATGTCTCATCTGTATTATTTTTACTGCTCCATTGAAGAGAATTATCAGAACGATTTTGGTTCATATATGATGTTGTGATTATCACTGTTATTCGGCAACTTTTCAGCTATAATATCCCAAGGACATTGGATAACTAACGAAATAATTTTATCACAGTTTTCGAAAGCACGTTATTTGGTAACATGTTACCTAAAATAACGTGCTTGAGGAAGTTGTGATAAAATTATGAGTTATTTATCAATGTTCGAGGGATATTCGGTGATTTGCAATTCGAACAAAATTATTTATTGAACACACAGTTATTAAAAGAACAATTCGTATAATGATATTCCGTTAATGATTTTGTCAATTGCCGCATCATTTCAAACACCAAAGCGAGGAAGTGACATTTTCGAAATAAATTGAATTACTGAAATGTCAAACAACTTTATTGTGTTGGTTGCTTAGCAATGTCATGACATAAGTGATAACTACCCGTGAAAACTATCCATGGGTAGTTATCAGTGTAATGATGGTTTCATTGGTTATTTCGACACACATGACTAGAAATAGACAAATTTGATAGGATAATTTTTTTGGCAAAAAATTTTCAACGTAATTAAATTTCATAAAATTCATTATGCATCTATTTGACAGATGCATATATTCGACAAATGAATCACAATGGTGTTTATCTGATTCAATAACTTAAAAATAATAATTATTTCTGCCTACAAACGTTTCACGTGTCTGTCAACAAAATACTGTAACCTATGAAGTGATAAAATCATTATTTTGTGTTTATGGAAAAGTAAGGTTTTGGCTGTCTTCTCATTTACCTTCATACAAAAAAGGGGAATCTACAAAAGGAAGGAAGGACGCCATCAATAAGTTCTTCACAAAGATGTGCAGATCATGCAGAGAAGTAACTTTCAGACACAAAACTGAAAGAGAAATCCTTTTCGAAACAACTACTTTCATAGACACATTGAATTACACGAAAGAGGGTTTTTTCTTTCAGTTTCTTTGCATGATATACATGTCTTCGTAAATAATATATTTTTGAATGAATTATTTTTTTCCTTTCTTTGAAAGTTTTCAACATTTTTCTGTATGAAGATAAAAAGTAGAAAGCCTTCCTTTCGTCAATCTGAAATTCGGTTGAATATATTAGAAAATCAGGCCTGAGTGGGAGAGCAATTAATATAATACCATAGAGGAGTTGAATCATTATCAATAAATATTGGTAATTATTCTTTGATAATCAATATATCACTGAAAATATTCAAGACGATAATAACAATATTTTTTTATAATATGTTTTTGTTCCTATTCTGATTCAGATTTCCTGATGGGTATTTGTGTAGCATTCAACAAAAAATTCATAGTATTTTGCTCCATTTCAAGGAATGAATATTAAAACCCCACTCACTTGTGATTTGTGCTTGAGGACTTATCATTTCATTTGTATCATAGTTAGCCCCTTCGCCTTTGAATCTCTCACAAATGAAAAATAGTGCTATGCCACAATGTGCATGTTTCCAGTAAACTGATTCATCCTCACTATCCAATTGTAGGCATAAGGCTTGTTCATCATATGACAAATTTGGTGCCCAATGTGTATAGTCAACAGAAACTCCATATGACATCCATATCCAGTTTTTTCCATCTAATAATTTAGATCCTGATGTCCAATATTGGGTGCCTCGATCTGTAATACATATTTCAACTTTTTATATTTTAACTATCTTAGGCAAAACAAATAGGTATAGTGAAATATTGAGCTGTTTGCTTCAAAATCACTTCAACTCACTCCTCTCAATTTTTTTGTTTTGACAACACTGACCCGTGATGATAATCACAAATTTTCACAATATAGACTATTTCCAGTACGCTTTCTAGTTACTACATAGTATCATCCTGAGTTGGCCTGGTACTCCACACTACTTTACAATGCAATATACAAATTATTGACTTTAATTAATAGAGATTGGTTAACAATTTCTTTCAGCTTATGATGGTTCAACTCATTTATTTTTTTGGAAATAGAATTGATGTTATAATTTTAAGGTTTGAACTCATATAATCCGATAGAAAACATATTAATTTGTAATGAAATTTCCATATGGTCAGAATTATATCTTTAGTTGATGCATATAAGAAGGTACCTTCTTTGTCAAATATTTATGAATGCAATTGTTGAATCTGAAAAAAAAAATTACAGTTTTTTATCTATATTTCGAAAGTAACTCCTGAAAATATTATTCATCTCTTCAATCAGCCAGATGTGAAATTTTCTAAGTTTTGTTAAATACTCACTAGTGTTTCGTATATAGCTATGTATTTTCTCATTTTCTTCTGCTGATCTGACACTCAATAGTTTCATGTGCAAATTTTCACAAAATTGCATGGCCTGCATAAAAGTTGCCTGAAATTGATTGAAAAGTGTTGAGTTCGACTATCAAAATTTACTTTCCTCACCTTAGCATGGACGGCCAAAAAATAACTCTTCTGGTCATAATGGTTCAAGGGTATTATTGAAGATGCGTCTTGTGCAAAAACGTGATCCCAACCGTTCACTACGAACATAAGTGAAATCAATGTGAAACTGACTCTTAATACATTATACATATATTATATTACACTGATATTATCATTCATAGTTCTTCCACACAACCTTATCAATACAAAGTAGCAGCATTCAATATCATGATCCACAGGAAAGTAATGCGCATATTTCCAATGAACGATCAAATTGAGTTGAATAGCTTTTCGTTATTTGGTATTTTCTCACCAGAAAATCATGATCTGTCGCCCTAGAATAACTAATGTAGTGAAACCGTTCCATACTATTGCCTATCATGTTTCTATAATCATTTTTCAATGAATACCTCATGAACCTGGTTCAGGGGCCATAAAGTATTTCTCACACAACTTTTACAACTCTCACAAAATCAGCTGATCTTATGAAGAAAACCCAATAAACACCCTAGGAAAATGCATAGTGAATATTGAAGAATTCAAAACTAGGTTGGATTGACTTTTATATGTGACAGAAGATGCTGATACTCCATTTCTTGAGTGAGATTGGTGTTTGGCGTTTAAGTTACCCCTACCACCTAGTGCAAGGTCTGTCAATTGAAGGGACTTGATGCCTGGGAAAATAGTTTGGTATGAAACAAGGAGGAAACAAAGACAAAACTAAATTCTTAGGTGTCACAATAGATGCAACCCTCAGTTCGAAAACCCATATAAACTTATTGAATAACAGATTGAGCTCTATTTCTGGTGTAATATGATGTTCGAGAGGTGAAGTTTCTATTTGTAGTGTGAGAACCCATTACTATGCCCTTATGCAGTCATTGTTTTCATATGGTATTATATTTTACTTACAAAAAATATTCATTTGAAAAAAATTATGTCGGGAGTTTCTGTGAGGAGTTCTTTTCAAAACTTGCATTTTGACAGTGCTTCTTGGGTCTTGTCTACTTTGTTGAAAATATTGTAACCTATTTCTCAGAAATAGTAGTCAATATTCTATTAATATGAATATCAATACAAGGCATTGTAACGAACTGTCTATCCCCAGCCATATCTCTACATATTATGAGGAAGGAGCTTACTATCAGGCAATAAAGGTAGGTATATAATCGTAGTTTTCTACCGAAGGAATTTAAAAATATCAGTCTTCAAGAAGTTTAGGAGTTCAGTCATTTCTCATATGAGACATTAACGCTACTTTTCTTCGAACTGCTGCTAAGTTGTAACTTTTCATGAAAAACTCCAATATGGAAATAATTATATGAATGCTGTTTATCATCAATATTTTTGAAACTCTTCTCAACTTTATGTAATTTCAAAATGCCGATGAAACATGAGCTCTGTCTACTGTTGATCGTATTGCAACAAAAAACAATAATGAAAAATTTCACAAGAGTCGATTTATGCACATTATACAAGGGAAAACAAAGTAATGTTGTCAACATATAGGTTCAAGACACCTCGTGGTGAAATACAGCTTTTGGATGATAGTCAAAACCATCCTTTATGCAAGCTTGGATAATTTCCTTTACATTGTTTTTCATTCATTTATGATCACGACCCATTTCAAATTTGTGAATTACTTCAATTTTTGCCTTTATTTACTTGCGTTAATTCCCTATAAATGAGGAGCAATTACACTGAGTAAATAAAAAAAAGTGTGGCATGCAATCGCAGATAGGTGAAACAATAACAATATGCATTGAATAGACATTGTTGAGTTACTGTTTATTTTCTAAATGGAATGCAATTATATACCGTATGAGTTGATTATTATTCGTGAATAATTGAAATGAACTCTCACCTCCTTTTTGCAAAAGCTAGGATAATTGAGACAGTTGGAATTTCCCATATTATCATTGTTGAATATGTTGAACATCCTAATTCATGCCATTAATTTTAGAGTTCAAGTTTATTTGGAAATATGAAAAAACTTGACTTTTGATTGATGGAAACACTTTTTATGTGTGTGAAATTTTACCGAGGAAGTGTAAAAACCCGTTTTTCTGGTATTGACAGAAGATTGCAATAGGTAACTATGCTTACGAGTATTTTACCCATAAAATTTTGAATACACCGACTCGTTACTTGATAAAAATTAATAACAATTATATGATTTTTACAATGAAAATTTTCATTTCATTAATTAAGAAAAATCAGTGTGAACATTGTACAATTACGGTAATGGGTAAAGAGTTTCATCGCGGAAAATAATAATCCTGCATTCCATTAGTTCGGACTCCCATTATCTGATATGATATAAATTGACTTGAAATCCCTGAAATAATCTATAAAAATTGAAAAGATTCGCCAAAAAATAATGATTATATTGAGTAAAAAATTGAAATTCAAAAGATTCCAAGCCACGTTACTTCACGAACGTTTCGATTGTTAGTATCAATATTCGTCTTTAGATGGCTGGACTTATTCCTCCTAGATCGCAGGAGTTGGTCGTGTTCTGCTTGATTATAGGTTTCCATATGTTGCGTATCTCTACGCTATCTTGACTAAATGCGTTAGCTTCTTTGAATTTTCTCCTAAACCAGTGTTCCTCCTTGTCGAATATTTCAGCTTGAGACCACTTGATGTTATGTTGATGAGTCCAAGCATGCTGTGCTATTTCTGATTTGCTAGTTTCTCCTCGTTGGATGTGTTTCTTCTGCTCAGCAATGCGAACTTTCAATGGCCTCTTAGTTTCACCGATGCATGATTCTCCGCACTCACAGGGTATCCGGTAAATGCAATTATTGGAATCACAATCCGCATTTGGTGGCCTGGTTTCCGAGAGGATGCTAGGGATAGTGTTCCTAGATCTGAAG
>NW_019296108.1:0-15578 GCF_000500325.1 Leptinotarsa decemlineata
AAACACTTCCGAGATAGTTTTTCTAGAAAGTTTTCCAGAAGAGAGTGCAACGAAGATATACTTAATCAACTTTTGCTTACTTCGGATCCATACCTTAGTAGCATGAGGCGAAAACAAAACAAACCAAAGCAACCATTTAGTGCTGAGCCTTATCAGCTTTTTAAATTGGATGACAGCCTTCCTCAGGAATAATATTCATTGAAACTTATGTTGAAGTGAAATCTGTTGACTATGCTAATAAGATCCATATTTTTTTTAGTTCTATTTATTTGTAATAATGTTATTATTTGCCTTTGTCTCATTTTATGTCTTATGTAATAAACCTTTTTTCAAAAAAAAATTTTTATTTTTTCTTCATTATTGATTTTTCTTTTTTATTAAGAATATCACAATATGTCAATTTCTATCCATAACATTTAAAAAAGTGAGAATTTATTTTTGGCCACGTTTTAGGTGCTTTTACCGCTCTGTGCAGCGTTTACAATGTAAGCGCAAAAAAATGCGTTCATTTACGACATCACATCAGAAACCTCTAATATTATCGGTGTTTATCTACTATATTATGCATGTTATATACGTTTAAACCTTCCTCTTGAATCACCTATCTATTAAGAAAACCTGCATGAAAATCCATTGCGTAGTTTTAAAGATCTAAGCATACATAGGGACAGACAGCGGGAAGCAATTTTGTTATTTTTTCTTCATTTATTATCTGCCATATAGTCATGATTTAACTAGGACTATCTAAGAGACGCTTTTCATTGTAGACCTTCTTGGTAAATATTAATAGTTTATTCTGCCCTTCAAATTCGAAAAATATGTCACTGAAAACCTCGGCTTCGAAAACTTTAACCATTTTGTCAGTTCTAGAGTTGTTGAAGGTTTCTATGATTTCAAAAATATTAAGCATTATGTTTATAAAGTTATCAATGTTCCCTAAAAGGAAAGCTCTATTCATTGTAATTACTATGATATTGAGTTGTTTTATAAAACATGCTACAAGTTCGCATATTCTTTCCACTGATAAATCTGCATTACTTCTTACATCTATACAGTCGAAAGGCTGAATCGAATTCTTGTGTTTGCATCAGTTTGTTTAGAGGATTATTGCAGTTTAATTTTTACACCAAATAACTATCAATCAAAAACTTCAACTGTTATTATACGCATAGCAAAACATATACATCACCTGTATGAAATCTTGAAAGACTTTAAGTCCTTTACTCTACTCTCCCACCTAGTGTCACTCAATGATTTCAAAGTTAATCATTGGACATGGTTTATAAGTATTGTCCATCGAAAAGTAGATGTCGAAAAAATATGTACAATTTTTTTGGCCGTATTAAAAATATTAGATGCTTTCAAGGACGGTTTTGCAAAATCATATACCATATTGAGAAAGTAGCTACTACATAAAAAGTATAGATTATTTTAGTATTGATGTATGAAATCAGTAATTGACGTTCATATTGACTATTATCGGTATATACTGCCAATTGCTTATTAAGTAAATTATATCGCACTGACTATAGTGAATCAGTAAATTTTTATTTCTATAAGAATCAAATATTTTTTAAAATATTAATGTTGCCAATGAAATGTTGTGTAAAAACCAAGACAGCCTGAAATATAAATAATTTGAAAATTTGTGACTCTCAAAGGCGGTGTTCATGCTTATTATCAACACTATTTCTTTCTTTCTTAGGCACGTTCTGCCACTGGAGCTGATGCTACCGTTATCTATGTCCCTCCTCCAGGAGCTGCAGCTGCCATTTTGGAAGCTATAGATGCAGAAATGTCACTCATTGTTTGTATAACAGAAGGTATTCCCCAGCACGACATGGTTCGAGTAAAACACAAACTCCTTCGTCAATCCAAATCTAGATTGATTGGTCCAAACTGCCCAGGTATTATCGCTCCCGAACAATGCAAAATTGGCATCATGCCAGGACATATCCATCAAAAAGGAATCGTAGGAGTTGTATCTAGATCTGGAACCCTCACATATGAGGCGGTTCACCAGACTACACAAGTCGGTTTGGGACAAACACTCTGTGTAGGTATTGGTGGTGATCCGTTTAATGGTACTGATTTCATTGATTGCTTGGAGGTGTTCTTGAACGATCCTGAAACTAAAGGAATTATTTTGATTGGAGAGATCGGGGGTGTGGCTGAAGAACAGGCTGCCGAATATCTCATGAAGCATAATTCAGTAAGTAGTGTTACTAATTTTGCTATAGAATGCTATAGAAAAGTCCTATTGGTATATTGTGCTTTTAGTAAGGATATAGTGTTTCACGAAATTTGATGCATGACAGACTTTTTGATACAGGAACAGAGAATGTGTTTTCAGTTGTTTCATCTACTATGGTAGTCTGTTGTTAACACATTTAATCGTCTTCGAGAAATCATCCTTTGCTTCCCTATATTGCAATTGTTTTCAATGTGAGATTCACATTGTATTTTTGTTTGATTGCTGAACATGTCCTTCGGGAGTGTGAGCCTGAAACTGTTTTAGGTCTCAAATTATAATATTTCGTTTATTTTTTTTGGCTCTCCAGTAGTTCTGATATAACTTCTTCATACCTCTAAGTGATAAGGGTACTCCACCCCAAACATTTTTTTAAAATTATGAACAAGAAAAAAATACATANATTATGTTTATAAAGTTATCAATGTTCCCTAAAAGGAAAGCTCTATTCATTGTAATTACTATGATATTGAGTTGTTTTATAAAACATGCTACAAGTTCGCATATTCTTTCCACTGATAAATCTGCATTACTTCTTACATCTATACAGTCGAAAGGCTGAATCGAATTCTTGTGTTTGCATCAGTTTGTTTAGAGGATTATTGCAGTTTAATTTTTACACCAAATAACTATCAATCAAAAACTTCAACTGTTATTATACGCATAGCAAAACATATACATCACCTGTATGAAATCTTGAAAGACTTTAAGTCCTTTACTCTACTCTCCCACCTAGTGTCACTCAATGATTTCAAAGTTAATCATTGGACATGGTTTATAAGTATTGTCCATCGAAAAGTAGATGTCGAAAAAATATGTACAATTTTTTTGGCCGTATTAAAAATATTAGATGCTTTCAAGGACGGTTTTGCAAAATCATATACCATATTGAGAAAGTAGCTACTACATAAAAAGTATAACGTTCGTTCATTTAAATTTATAATTTTAGATTGGACTACTGCTTTATCAACTCATATTTGTTCCATTTTCGTATCCCTGCCCTCTAATATCCAAATCATTGAGTTGTCAATTATAACTTCAGACATTTGTTTCATTAATTTTCATTTTAAATTGGAATTTGATTTATTAAAAGAAACATATCTGATAACATGAGTCAGTTGCTCCATCTTACTAACGTTAGGAGTGCAATCTGAAATATTATGGAATTGTATTTGGCTTTTTTTTCTTTCAGTTACAATATGGAATATTATATTTTGATACAACAAGTCTACTTATTCGTTCTGTACGTTTTTCCCGAGATAGTGAGCTTCAGTAGCATCTTTTTTGAGCACTATCCACACCTGTTTCTATCAAATTCAGATAGCAGTTCAAGTATTTTCTAAAATTTATCTTTATTATGTTCAAATGACTTGTCAGTCGTACCTTGAAAATCCATAAAACTTTCACCAAGCATTTTAGTGATCGATACAATTCTTAAAAGCACTTCGTATACACCTAGTAAAATTCAAGGACAGCGACAGATTCTCTCTAATCTTTGTTAGTTCTTTGTTAGTATAAATGGAATGGAAGAACTATGCAGGATACGGCAATATTTTGAGGAAACTTTCAAAAAAGATGCTTCAATCAATCGTTTAACATGAGCCCCAGTGGGCCCATATCTCTTTCAAAATCTGAAACATCTCAGTTAACTCGACTGAAGATACACAAAACTTCACTTCGACTGGAATGAGATTTCAAGTGGAGTTCCTCAAGGACCTATATTAGGCACCTTGCTATTTTAAATTTTTCATAGTTCAGGATTCAGATAAAATTGCACTTGAGAACCAAGTAACTGCTTGTTTAAACAAAGTTGTTGGTGGTGTTCTATAAAATGAAAATAAACTTTAAAAAATTCCATGTTTTGCTAAGGCGTTACGCATGTAATAAAATGTCTTGTTTTTTGACAATGTTTTGACCCAGTCATGTCAAATTTTCCTAGAATGTTATGAGCAAATGAATACCCTTGGAGACGCCTGACTTTATATTTTCCAATTTAGATGAAATTATAGTTTTTGTGAATTGTTTTTGATTTTCTAGGCATGATTCAACCATTTTTCAATGTATTTTTTGTTGAAAGGTACATCCTTTTCCCTTTGTCTTTTGATGCAGCGCTGACTTGAAAATTTCTATACATATTTATCATGTTTTGTTGGGAATAAATGTATTCTATTCTACTCTGTTTCAATTTTTTTTTTTCAGGGCACAAATGCCAAACCAGTGGTATCATTTATTGCTGGTTTATCAGCTCCTCCTGGTCGACGAATGGGTCATGCAGGTGCTATAATCTCAGGAGGTAAAGGTGGTGCCCAAGACAAAATCAACGCTTTAGAGAAAGCAGGAGTTATAGTAACAAAATCTCCTGCACAGATGGGCAACGAGCTGCTGAAAGAGATGCGTCGCTTGTCTTTGGTTTGAGAAGCCTGCTGCCTCTAAAATCTCCAGACGAATATTGTAAAGGCTATTTATTGTGTCAACTAACAATTTATTATAGTTAGATAGCCTGTGAAGTTTTATTTAAGTTGCCTCACCACTCCGTACATGTATATTCAAAATTCCACTCGTTGATTAATAAAATGTTATGTTTTTATCTTCTTTTTTTGTTACCTGGAAAAAAGTTTAGGAATCATGTAAGAGATTAGACATTTTTGATTTGGAGATCTCCAGTTTTGTATGAATACGAATTTTTTAAAACAACAGTAAAGTAAATCTGATCAAAAGTTTTTAAGATTTGTGGGAAACACCAATTTGGTAAAATAATACATGGAACAAAATTAGAATAGAATTATGACATCCATAATTGATTAAAAGGTACACTGTATCAAATATCTATGACTAGCTGAACCATCACAAAGAATTACTTTTATAATTAATTAGCCATAATCGACAGTTTAAACTCTCAATTATTAAAAAAAACTTACTGTGCGGGCCTTCGTCGGTTTCATATCATGAAAAAAAATTGAAAAATATTTTGAATGCCTCACTTATATTTGTTCAAACTAATAATGTCAACGAATACATTTTGTAGTTTATGGAAAACAGCTAGACTGGCTAGAGTATATATGATAAGACTGGCTAGAGTATATATGATTTGTCGAATTTACCACAAAATAGTTTTACATCATATGAGATGAAACTGGAATGGACACCAAATGAAATCGGGGATTCCATAAATAATATGAAAAGCCTTCGACTGAATCTCTTTGGTGAAAAACTTACAGCTCATAACTTCCTACATGTGCAACAGTAAGCAAGTTATGTACTTCAATAAACAATACTCTTATTCATCAACAACAGAGTATAGGGCTCGGTAGTGGGTCTGTTACTGTTATTGATCTACATCGATGACTTATGTGGCAGTGCCGAGCACTGAGGTCCTCTTCGCAAATGATACAACATTGAAACAAATTTTTCCCTTATTAAATCAGAGGAGAACATCTGAGAGGCACAGTTGAAGTTTGATCTGGTTAAGTAACTCTAAAACTGACTATATTGTTTTTTCTCTTCTTGGAGTAATGCTTTACTCATCCCCTAATTGCAAGTCTCAAGTGGACTACTTACCAAAAAAACCCAAACCTCAATTTTTTTACTAATTTGTTTATGACTTTGTAATTGTTTTCAGTGCCTTCTCGAACTTTTTGACTTCTCGAACTTTCTACATGACAATACAAATTGAATGACACCTTGATCGTAATTTTCGGAGACTATATAATAATTATAGAAGAAAATGGTACATGTAAACTGGACTAAACAGCTGTTTCAGCCTGTTTGGCATCGTCAGTACCAGACAAGGTCCCCAATTGAAGACAAAAAGTGAATAACTAAGAAAATTGCTTGATAAAAATAACTGCGTAAACACAAGCGAGACTTAAGTGGAACCACCTATTGGTGTGACACCCAAGTCAACTTGCCAAGTTTTTATGTCAGTGAAACGCTAAGACAATTTGTATCTACAAAAAATCTTCACTTTCACAGAAACCCAGCACATTCGTTTTGTGAGGGTTCATATTGTTGGATCTGGGATTAGGTTTGGGGAATAGTTCAAATCATCCCCCGATGGCACCAACATGGTTGGTGAAAGTCGTATCGAGAAAGGTATGTGGGAGAAGTGTTTTTATTGGATTCAAACTTGAAATTCTCATTCCATTCTACGAAAATTGGTGAATATTTTTGGACAAAAAGTGATAAATTTTAAATTGCTGCAATACTATGAGATATATGTTTAAAATATGTTTTTTCGTTAACCAGCTGTCACACCCATATGAATGACAACCGTCAGAAGTCGAAACTTGTTCGAGCTAAGGACTAACGAGGTCTTACCTTTTAACGTGTGATTCCTAACACGTGTTGGACGATAGCAAGGGAAAATCGAGGGTTCAGTCTGCGGCTTAAACCATGGACTCACACATTGAGAGAGTGAACAAAACACTCACGTCAAACAGCCCGGCTACCTGATTCTCATTTTTTGGATTTAGATTGAATGTAAACATTTGGAAGTTGTCAAAGTCTTCAAACGAAATAATAAAAGTTTGATGACCAGAATTTGAAACGTCTGGCGTGAAATGAATTTATTGAACACTAAAACACACTTTTCTCAGCAGAACAAACATGTCTCTCGACGCGAGAGACAAGTTAGCATCATCAGCTTAGAGATTAGAAAAAAGTCTTAATAAGGGAAAACTAGTCAATTTTATCGAATAGAATTGAATACTTCCTCTTTATTGAATGTTTTTTCTAATGTAGAAACTGGTAATTAGGTAATATACAAACTCGGGTAATTTTCATTCACTACGCATGTCTATTTAGAAGAGATCGTAAGATTTCTTTCCTGATATTTGAATTTGTAACTAGTTTCATACCTCAAAACTCAGGTTACATCATTAACCATTGGTTAGGTAGAAGGTCTTATGATTCAAATTGTTAACATTCAAAAAAGATGAACCACTCACCATTGTCAATATTTACCTACTGTCCAAAAACTCAGGTTGTAATCGTTTTAAAAATTCTACCTCTTACCTCAAAATGTACCTCCTGTCCATTTACCTGGCCATTTCTATTTATCAATTGAATGAGATAACTATTAAGAGCATCATGAAAATCATTATAGCGAATTAGAGCAACATCTTGTGGGCTCAGTTTTGGAGCGCCAGTTCTCAACATTTCAGCATGAGCAGCTTGAATGGAGGTGCTGAAAAGCTTTAAAAGGTGTTTGTCGTCTTTCCAATGATCTGTATGCTTGAGCACTGATTCCACAATGCGTCCGTCTTTGGCTATCTTCAAAAACTTCTGCACTGTTTGTGAATGCAAGCCAAACGTTGAATATTGTTAGTCAATGCTAACAATACTGAGAAATAGACTCTCGAGATATTTGCATAAGTATAAACTACTATCTGAAATGCAGTTCGGTTTCAAGGAAGGCAACTCAACCGAAGACGCTATAATTGAACTCAGAAACTATGTTTACGGAGCATTCGATGAGGGCAAACCTTGCATTGGTGTTTTTATAGATCTGGCGAAGGCATTTGATACCGTCAGCCATGCCATATTACTATCAATACTTCAAAATAATGGGTTACGGGATAATTGTCTGGAACTTTTCAAAAGCTACCTTGATAAGCGTCAACAATGTGTTAAAATCAACGAGGTTTACAGTGAGTTCAGGGAAATTGAATGTGGTGTGCCTCAGAGTACAGTGCTAGGGCCTATTCTTTCTCGATTTATGTGAATGTATTATTTTCAATACAGTCTGAAGGAAAAACAACTAGCTTTGCGGATGATACGGTAATTCTTTATAAGGGACAAGACTGGACCAGTCTGAAAACTCTATGGAAGTAGATATTTTTCTAATTAAAACATTTTTTTGACAACAGATTACTAACTATCAATATTTATAAAACAATCTCTATACCCTTTACCACATATGAAACTACCTTGCCAAGTTTTCAACTACTCACTTTGCCAAGTAACCTACAAATATATTCTGTAAATACCATCAAATACTTTCGGAATTATGATAGATACACATTAAATTACAGTTTGGTGGAAAGTCACCTGAGCTACAGCCTTCTAGGATGGGGAGGAATATCTAAAACTTATCTACGCCCACTCAGGGTTATTCAAAAGCGTTTTCTCAAACTGATGTTTTCCAAAAGGACAAGATTTCCAAGTGAACGTTATATGAAGAATCAGGTATACTACACGTCAGACAGCTTAATTAAAAAAAAAGCAGTATCAGACAATATAAAAATAATGTGGTCACCCATAACTATAATACAAGGCACCACATTTAATTTCAATGTCCTCAGACACAAAGATCCTTTGGAGAACGAAGCTATTATTATTTGGGTACGAAATTGTATATAATAGCCTACCTCTAGACATTCTGGAAAGTCGATCTATTTACTTATTCAAATAAAAATTGGAAAACCTCAGGATTGAAACTTCAGAAAAGAAAACTATAAAATAATTCAAGAAAACACTTATAACAATCATTATAACGAAGTGTATTTGCTCGTTTCAATAGGGTGCGATGCGTTCGTAACCGTGACAAGAAGCCAAAAATGGTTTCAAATTTTGGGTTACGTGACATAATTAGATTTTACATCTACTCCAATAATTGCAATTGCTTTACATTTCTCTCTCTGCATTTTCAGGTGAGGGGCACGCCGGACGGAATTTCAGGTACAAATTTTGACCATGGGACGCAACTCGAGGGACCCGAGAAGGACCTCGCGTGGGCCCGTAGTCCAGAGTGTATTATTACTACCGATGAAGCTATGGTGTTAGCGAGACGTGTCTATAATTTAAAAAAAAATGAGAAAATTGTTTAATTATTATCATGAAAATTGTTAATTATTATAAATCACTGATTAAGTAGAATTACACGCCTGAGGAACCTATTGTATAGTGAAACACGTGTTACGGTTTTCTAAATTGGTCAGTAAAAATCTCATAATAAAGTGTTACATGAATACGAGGGCATCATCATGCAAAAGTTATTCGAAAACCACTATTTCTGACAGTCAGAAGGATCTTCATAACATCAGCCCACAGGAAATTAGCATGGTAATTGCAGTTGCTAAGAGGCCCACTAGCAACGTCAAAGTCGATTTCTGCAACATCAGGACTACTCAAATATGAACTCAGTCCACCAATATCTACAAACAAATAGTCTCATATTCTTGCACACACAGAAACCAAAGTCAGTGCTTCAACAAACGCCATCAATTTTCTATATATCCCGGCTATGATTTCCACTCCTGATTCAGACGTAACTTTGGAATATGAATTTTTATTAACTATGAGCCAATTCCTTCGCATATTTTTAAACCATTTCGATATTATGAGCATGTTTAATATTTGGTGAAACTTTAATTAGAATATAGTGGTATAATATGAAATTCTTCTTGAGAGAAATATGGAGAATAGAAAGTACCTACAGACATAATAGTGAAATAGGTACTTGAATTACATATATTTTTAACAGGAACGTTTTAAATCATCTGTCTAAATACAGTCTTTCAACGCCGGTTTCGCTCACCAGGTTAGCGTCATCAGGAAATATAAATCTCTGACATTTTTTCATTTCCAGATGTACAAAATTATCTGAAAATGTGTTCCTGATAGTCAGAAAGTTTGAAATTGGAATTTTAATGTGCCGAAAACTCAGTTTTCTGCAAAATAATGGAATATATTGTTCTGGTGGTTTTAATTGAGTTCCAATGGTAATTGTTAGGTTTACTATATATATTATGTTTCCAGTTGATATATTCATACTAAATTTTATTTCACGTAGCGTGACCAACGCAAACGGTTTTTTTCAAATTGACTTTATTGTAAGATTATATACAGTTTACAAAACCATAAAACGTATGAGGAAGGTATTGTATAGCTAAACAGGTATTATGGTTTTGTAAACTGTGTTACATCCTGTGTTACAAGGATTTACACCATTTTGCACTTCGTGATTGAATCCCTTTACCAATAAACGTTCCTCGGTCAATTAAGAAAAATACAATCACCGTCAATCAATCACCTCAGTTTTTAATATCTAACTTCAGAACTATAAATATACTTATGAATAAAACAATAATAATCATATTCAGCCATGTGATATTTTGATGATTTCATTCCAAAAAAAGGAATCAAAACTGGATCATCCTTGAGTTACCTACCACTTTCTAAATTATTTACCAAATATGATAAATGTATAATAAATCAACATTATAAATGATTTATGACGTAATATTTTCTGAAAAATCATAAAAAAAAATATATTCTTTTCTGCACTTCTCTAATAGGTTGAGTATAGTGGGTTTCACAGTATATGGTATTGGCTAAACGATTATAATGAAACCAATTAGAACCTTGAGTTGTAAAACCCGAATCAAATAAAAAAAAAGAATCACAATATTAAGCTACACTACACTACACAATGGAATTAAACCAGGTAGATTATTGCAATTGATGAGCCAATACCACGCAGAGTGAAACATACTATACCTAGTACTTCTCTTACATTGGACATATTAATTCGATGAGATGATAAAAGGGCTCATTAACAGGTAATTGCACAATTACCAAATCATGATAGCTTGAAAGATATTTTCAATTTTTTGTTTGATCTACACACTGTCTATGAAACGTCCTTATATTTCTCAATTAATGTAGTTTTTTATGATCAACTTCCCGAAATAGTATTAAATAACAACGGAAGTAAATATATTCATTCCCATATTTAACACTAAATCTTCATGATACAGATTTTTATTTTGAAGGTTTGATACGCGAGAGGTCATCAAAGTTGACACGAATATAGTTGTTTTAAAAAATTAATGAACAAACGTTTTTAAAGCCAGTGTTACATGCCAGTTGATGATCAAAATCGAAATAACGATTCTTTCTATACTCAAATTTTTCAATATATTTTTTAATTAACCAGTGCAGTGGTCTAGCCACAGTAGAAAGCTAAACTGTCGTCTGGCTACATAGTGAATTGGAAAACTAGAAGAATTTATGCTTTATTCAATTCTACGGGACATATTCAGAGTATCCTACTCTGACCTGTCAGTCCTGGAATGACACACCTGCAGAAACATGTGGCACATTTAAAGCCAGTGTTACATGCCAGTTGATGATCAAAATCGAAATAACGATTCTTTCTATACTCAAATTTTTCAATATATTTTTTAATTAACCAGTAAGTGGTCTAGCCACAGTAGAAAGCTATACCGTCGTCTGGCTACATGCTAAATTGGATATCTCTAGAAGAAATTATGCTTTATTCAATTCTACGGGACATATTCAGAGTATCCTACTCTGACCTGTCAGTCCTGGAATGACACACCTGCAGAAACATGTGGCACCCCATATATAAAGTGGAAAATTTTCCATGGTTCAATTAATCAATGTGACATAATACGATGCAGTGTTCCTCATCTACCCGATACTAATAAGGGATAGGGAATGTGATTTTCACCGACAGGCTAGGGTCTCAATTGAGAGCAAGGTCAGTCGGAATATGTTCCATAGGGCCCAATAACTAATGGACATGGAAGAAAAAATTCCTATCCAATACATAAGAAGTGTCCGAGTCTAAAATGATTGTAAGTATTTATCGCCATCTATAGAGACGAGTTCACACTACTCGCATTATAGACATTTCCCAAATTTACAGCGCCATCTCTTGATCCTCGATGGGTATGACATGAGCAGTCCGAATTCGTTTCTGTAGACATTTCTGTAATATTGTACAGTATGATATAAAATATTGTCGCGACATTTAAATTCAATAACCATATCACGAGAGTACACACAAAAACTAGTAAGCCGTCTTGTGTCGTCTGCCATATTGGATTTGAAGTGAGCCATGTTATTTTTCATATCCCTTTCAGCAAACCATTTCAGTTTATAATCATATCATGGGAGTGCATAAAAAAACTAGTCCGCGCCATCTTGGAAGGTTCTCCATATTGGATGTAGATGGTGTCATTAGGCTTATCATGCATATTTGTCTAAACTAAACCTGAATGCAAAATTTACGGTAATTAAATATTAATTGTAACCAATAATTACAATGGAATGAAAACTCACATGAAATGAAATATTCGCACATATCAATGTGAAATGTTTCCAGTTCCATAAATATAATAAAAAAGATGCCATCATCAATTCTAATCAGAGGAAATTCAATTAAAATTATTTAAATTTGAAAGGTGATATTTTTAGAAGATATTACTTTTTGGGAAACATGCTTGATATTCTTTCTTTCCATCATAATATGAAAAATGCGGGAACCTTCCGAAGGAAAAAACTAATAAATGTAATATAATGATAATATAAAATTATAATAAAATCAGTTTGATAATTCAAAAAATAAGTCTAAGGCCGGTGACATACTTCGCGATACCCGAGCGGTTTTTTGCAGCGCAGTTTTATATTTTTATGCCAACCCCAGCATCCAAGGAGCGAACGATTACTATAGGACGACAAGGGAATATTTCCCCTCCAGTCAGAAACCCGGACTGCCAAGAAATCGCTCGGAAATCGCGGACACTATCAGGTACTCACTGTAGCGATTTTTACCCTGCAATTTCTGCTCGGAAATCGCGCTGAGAAAAAAACGTTCAGAAATCGCGAAGTATGTCATCGGCTTAACTAGGAAAACGAATTCTGAATACAGTAGTTTGGAGTTATTAACTTTCCAGTTTTTTGAATAATGATGCAGGAGTGGAGGGTGAAAAAGCAATTTTTCATAACACCTGTTTGGAGATTTTCAGTAGCTTACATGTCGTTAGCTACTAAAATAACAGGTTTTTTGACTCATGACGAAGAGAAAAGACAATATTCATTGATGATGTGTTGTTATACAATGATATGTATTAACGGGATAAATGCACGTCATTACATATAAAAATAGTTTTTCCGGTTTCAAACAATTCCCTGCGAGAGGGGGTCATTTGCCCCCCTATTCGTTTTGAGTTTCAACTCAGTACACCTCGAACTCCACTGTTTAAGAACTCTTTCATTTGGAGAACGGCGTTTTTGTGGAATAAACTTCCCAAGAACGTTATTTTAAATGACGAAACTTGTTGTTTGCCTGCGATTAAAATATCAACATTAGGAGTAATGGAACTTATCTTCACTCTTAAGTTATCTTTAATACTTATTATACTTCTATATTTATTTTGTATGTACAGGAGTAATTTAGGTTTTTCAGCACAATTCTTTGAAGTAGAAGAGGACGTCAGAAATCGTTTCATAGTTCAGTTTTCTTATACGAAATCAGAATTAGTAATTACAACACCCACAACGAACCTGTAATGCCAAGTGAAAGTAAAAGACAATCCTTTTAAAGACCCACAGGTAAAAAATGAAACACCCTTTGTTTACCAATTGTACTATCTGGGGATTCCTAGGTAAAATTCCTGAAGTGTTTTATTGTTTTATTACGTAGGAATTATAAATTCCAATGTAATAGATAAACAAAGAGGTGAGGTCATTCACTGGGTCATACACTCACGCGTGTACCACCTGAACCGTTCCCGCGTACCACTGGTGGTACACGTACCACCGGTTGGGAAGCCCTGCTCTAATTGCTAATCACAAATGTGTATGTATGTGTCCCCTTGTTTAATTTCTGGTTTTTTGTTAGTCAGCCTAACGTAAATATGTATGAGACGTTATCAAAATTCAAGTTTTTAGGCGTGATCATGTTTTACAGAAAAAATTCGAAGAATGTTTCTTCACAAAATGTTATCTGTTGAAATGTTTTATAAAAATATATAACTGTATTTTTACTATTGCCCTATTACTCGGTACCTATTGGGGCACACTCGCAGAAAGTTGAAGACCTTGCAAAATAATGGCATGAAAACCATTTTGAAGTGTATTAGATATATTCTGATAATCAGGTTCAGCCATGTGATATTTTAATAATTTTTCAAAAAAAGTAACCCAAACTGGATCATCCTTGAATTACCTACCAACTTCTAAATTACTCAACAATTATGATGAATGTGTAATAAATCAACATTATAAACGATTTATGACGTAATGTTTTCTGAAGAATCATATAGAAAAATATGAAATCATATTCTCTTTTCTGCACTCCTCTAAGTTAAGTATAGTAGGTTTCACGGCATATGGTATTTTCTAAACGATTATAATGAAACCAATTAGACCCTCAAGTTGTAAAACCCAAATCAAATAAAGGAAAGAGAATCAGAATATTACACTACACTACCAATGGGATTAAAACAGGTAGATTATTGCAGTTGATAAGCCAATAAATACCATGCAGAGTGAAACATACTATACCTAGTACTTCTCTTACATTGGAAATATTCCTTTGAGGAGCTGTTGAAAGGGCTCATTTACAGGCAATTGAACAATACCCAAATCATGACAGCTTAAAAAATATTTTCAACTTTGAGTTTGATCTACACACTGTAACTGTGTGTATTCTACGATCAACTTCTCGAAGTAGTATTGAATAACAATGGAAATTTATGCTTTATTCAATTCTACGGGACATATTCAGAGTATCCTACTCTGACCTGTCAGTCCTGGAATGACACACCTGCAGAAACATGTGGCACACCATATATAAAGTGGAAATAATCCATGTTACAATTACTCAATGAGACACAATACGATACAGTGTTCCTCAACTACCCGATACTAATAAAGGGCAGGGAATGTGATTTGCACCGACAGGTCAGGTCTCAAATCAGAGCAAGGTCAGTCGGAATTTGTTCCGTAGGGTCCAATAACTAATGGACAAAATAGAAATAATTTTGATCCAATACATAAGAAGTTTCTAAGTCTAAAATGATCGTTAGTAACTATCGCCATCTATAGAAACGAATTCACACTATTTGCATTAAAGCCATTTACCAAGTATGGCACTGTAAGAGCCAATTTACAGCGCCATCTCATGGTACCCGATGGGTATGACACGAATAGTGTGCATTCGTTTCTATAGACGGTTTTAACAGATTTCAAATCTATGGAAGACATTTATTTTTAAAAACAAGATTCCATTTACTAACCTCCAGAATGATGTTTCAAATTAATTCATTGCATTACACAGCCTATAGGTATGATATAAAAACTTGTGGCGACATTTATAGTATACAGGGTGTTCCTTAAACACATGCTAATATTTAAGGAGGTAATTTTTAGACCCATTTTAAGAAAAAAACTTCCTATGGACGTATGTCCTAAACGCCTTAACTTTTGAGATACAGGGTGGCAAAGTTTTCAAAAATAATCAGTTTTTTAATAATAACTGAGATAATTTTGTAGACATCTTTGGCATATTTGGTAC
>NW_019296110.1:0-10993 GCF_000500325.1 Leptinotarsa decemlineata
ATTTCAGGTTGTTCAGTAAATTCATGGCTGGCCATTAATTTGTTCCGTATTTTGGGAGCCGCTGATTATCGGATTTCCCGCTTCGCATCGACAAATCCATGGCTACAACTCCTGGCTGCTTTCACACTGATCATATTATGTATAAACATAGACGACCAACAAAATATCATTGTGTGAAAAGTTTTGCAATAAACATAGCATAGATATGACACACGACAACCATGGATTCAGTAACTCTTCAAGTCGTAGTCAATAAAACACAGGTATTCACGCAAAATGGACTTTAGAGAAGGCTGTGACAACACCTTTTTATTAATCTTCGGAGACCGTTATTCTCGACATAAAAACTCATTACACATAGGTTACCAAGACAAATTCGTTTCTCTTTCAGAATGATACTCACATAAAAATGAAATGTAAAACTTCATCTTACAGTAATAAATTGTTGTCACTTTTCCTTAGGCCGATTTCTTCTAAGCTCGAAGAATTTTTCGGTCAAATATGCCCTCCATTAAATTTTCAAAGTGATCCGTTGTCTGGTTCACCAGAAACGTCTAATGTGCCATCCACCGTGAATCAGCCTGTATAAAGTATCAATAACCTTATTATATACAGTCTGCTAAAACACCAACCACTAAGTGAAAGTTCCGGAAAACCATCAACAAAGAAGACTACAAAAAGGAGAAAAAAGACGACGAGTTTATAACGTTTTTGAAAGAGAGACATGAAAATCGAAATAGTCAGCTGGAATCATTAAGATCCCAACAACCAAATGATGATATATCGACATTTACAAAACGTATCGACATGACGCTAAGAAAATTGAGTGCACGTTCAAGAGCAATGGCAAAAAAAGAAATATTTAGTATTGTCTCTGAATATGAGATCGGACATATCGACGGACCCTATACTAGTTCATCGTACAATTCATACTCTCCAATGCGTTCAGCTTCATCAGAACATCAAACACAGAATGATTTGATCGATTTATCATCTCGCCAATCAGAACATGTTTCGATTGTACCATTCCAATATATTTTGAACGACGTATTCGATCAGAACAATTTCCACTGATGAGATAACATACTTACCTTGGAGTTAGTGCTAATTTTTCTTTCAACGATATTTTTCTTTTTTTAAGCATTGCCTTTTCCAGTAAATTCAATACATAATCACACTGTGTTTTATCAAGCCGAAAATATGTCCTGAACATATTGTCATCAAACAATAGGTGATTCTTCACTAATAGGGAGAATGATCCTTCGTGGCCTCTAGTTAAATATAATTCCTTAATAGGTAGTCTTTTTGTCGATTTGTAATTATATGAAAGTAAATCATCGACTTCTTCTTCTTCTTCCGATAGTAACCTTACTTGGCTTTCCATTACACTATAATGTACAGTACAGTACAAAACAACTACTTCAACGACAGACTCCACGATAATGAATGAATATTTGCTTTGGTTGCTGTATTAGTCTCGACCCACAGTACATGCAAAAGAGACCGAGACACTTGGCGAGGTCTCCTGTCTCTGTCTCTGGTCGCGGTCTCCGGTCACGGTGCGAACCGCCACCTCAACACTTGATGTAAACCCCAGTTTATTCAATCGTGTTATTAATCGCACGTACACGACGATGACTCGAACCTTTGGTGGCATCCTCGACGTTCCGATTAACTTGGAACCGTTTTGACGCATGATCAGAACCCTGATCTTGAAACGTCTCCAGGACCTAGTAGAAGGCTCCACAGGTATAAGACCTGAGAACGCGATTCGCTTCGCCCGGACCATACCAATTCCCCAGCCACTTGGTGAAATAATGTATGCTCTAGGAACCTACTACTCCCAGTAGAACGGTATTCGTTACGAATTACATCCTACTATCGATAATTCGATTATCATAATAATTCGAGATATTGAATCGATTATTACGATAATTCGAATTAATTTTTATATTATTCGCAATCACAGATCACACGTTTGATACTATCGGTGTTTGACGTAAAAATGACAGTAATCCGTAAAGCGGGTATGTTTGCAAGTAGTAATAAAAGTGAAAAAAAATAATAATTGCAAATGATATCAGAACTACAACTACTTTGGTCATTTGTCATATATGTAACTCAACCAATGATAGTTCCAGAGCCAATCGAGAATGGATAGAGAAATGTACGATTCGGGAAGGATGAGCAGGGGCGGCATTGAGATATTTTCAAAAATATTCATATTTAACTTTAATAATAAGTTCAGAATCAACAATAAATTAACAACTAAAACTTATCAAATAAAATAAATTCTCAATATAAAAATAAAATAAATTCTCAATATGAAAATAAAACGTTCTAAGACAGTTAAAATCACATCAAAATCACAGTTCAATCTAATAAGGTGCTATTCATATACTATTAAAAAAAATTATTTCATCAAGATGTTTGGGAGGTAGACGATTTCTTCTCAAATTTGTCAATTGTCCTGTTTTGGAAAATACCCGTTCTGATGGGACCGATGTAACGGGTATGGATAAATACTTAAGAGCCAATTTGTACAACTCTGGAAAAGTACTTTTGTGTGTTTTCCAGAATTCCATTGGATTACTTTTCCTCTCATAATAAGGCATTTCAAGATACTGCCGTATCATCAACGTCACAATAGTCAGAGGTGTCGTAATTGACTTTGCTTTCGCCACTTTGTTATCAAAATGCGACCAAATATCACAATTTCTGTTTGTGTCGAGATCCTGTGGTTTTGACTGGAATTCAACCTCATCTACACCAGTTGGTACCTGATTCTTTTCATTAATTAGACTTGTAAGTTCTTCACTCACCCATATTTGGGCATTGTTGGCATTAATATCATTACCGAATGCTAATTTCTTAAACCTCGGATCTAAAAATGTCGCTTTTGAGATAATTTTGTTGCATTCTAGAATTCCAAGACGACGGGCGATGGTGTCAATCAAATTCTTCCTCAGAGTTTCACAAATATCCGTTTTTGATTTCCAGTTCACGAGGGAGTGCTGAAGACCTCTTACAAGAGGAATAACCATTGAAATCGTTGGATATGTGTCTGCAAATAGAGTTGCTGTCATTACTTCTAAAGGTTTGAGTAGAAAAATGCTATCTTCGATAACAGCCCACTCATCAGCATCCAAGAACTCTGGTGCCTTAGTAATGCTAATGATGGTCATCGAAAGGGCGTCCTTCACTTTTACTAGTCTTTCTAACATGATCAGGGTGGAATTCCATCTGGTGGAAACGTCTTGTTTCAGCTTCAAAACTGGAAATCCCATTTGCTCTTGGACTGACTTCAGTTTATTGCACGCTAAAACACTATGGCTGAAATGGCCTACTATTGTTTTAAATTTTTTAACAATACCTTGAAAATTCGGGTTACTGTTCAATGCATCAGTGACACTCAAATTTAGTGTATGCGCAACACAGGGATGGTGATGTTTTTGTAGGAAATCGTTGATTGCACATTTTATATTTGATCCATTGTCGGAGACAATGGTAATTATTTTATTTGAAATATTCCATATATTGAAAATATCACTAAGAACAGTTGAAATAAGTTCACCTGAATGATTTCCAATTATTTCTTCTGTTGATAACACGTGGGAATGAAATTCATCATTGTAAATAAAATGGCACGTCACCGTGATGTAACCTCTATTGCTGTCTGACGTCCAGATATCAGTAGTGACAGAAACACTACTGGTGTCATTCAGAAGTAATTTTAATTCTTCAACTTGTTCTGCATAAATACTTGGTAAGATGTCGTTTGACAATTTTTTTCTATTAG
The DNA here is from genome assembly GCF_000500325.1 of Leptinotarsa decemlineata. Classification (NCBI taxonomy): domain Eukaryota; kingdom Metazoa; phylum Arthropoda; class Insecta; order Coleoptera; family Chrysomelidae; genus Leptinotarsa; species Leptinotarsa decemlineata. The sequence continues at coordinate 3,800 of NW_019296110.1, forward strand.
GTAACTTGTACTGTGGTCGAAGCAAGTTTGAATATTCTATGAAACCCTTATCTTCCACAATAGACAAGGGTTGATAATCATTCGTTATCATTTTTATCAAAGCTCTATCTATATTTTTGATCTCACTTTCACCGAGTTCTGCACTAGTGGCACCAAATAGTTTAGGGGGTGCAGCTCCACTTTTTGCAACCAATCTGGCTGATGTTGGTCTTGTATTTTCCTTATCCGCTACTGCAGACGGCCCTGTCCCTGTACTTAGATCTTGTCCTCTGCTGTCAAGAGTGTCACGTTCGTTTTCGTTACCCGTAATAAAACTCATATTCGAAGTTGGCTTATTGGTTGAAGAGAGCGTGAGCGTAGGATGAATACGTTTTAAATGTTGATTTAAATTGGTAGTATTGCCAAAGAATTTTAAAGTCTTGTTACAAATATTACACTTGACACTTCTATCACTGATTTTATTAAAATGTTCCCAAACTGAAGAAGTTTTCTTTGGACCCGGTCTCATTTTTGATTGATATAAATTATAAATTAAACGAATGTACAGCACGACTCGATATCGATACTTATTACCCGGAACAGTGATCGTAACTATGAATGCGTAAATTGTCAATGTCTATTGAGTGATTCTCCTGCGCATTGCGAATGATTTTTAATTCGAATGATAATTCGATTATTCGTACAATTCGATTACTTATAATTCGATTATCAAAATAATTCGATTATGCCCGTCACTATTAGTCAGTCTAATTGCATAACTAGAAGGTGTTTCACACAGGAACATAGTTATCTCCATAAATGGTATTGGCGAAGTAAACAAACAATCCTCCAAGGGAGTTACATAAACAATAAAATCTCGATTGAGTGATGAACCAAAATTTGTACTCGATTGTGTTATCTGTTACTCGGTTTTCTGATTTAGAATTAGCTGACCCAGACTTCAACATACCAGAACCAGTAGATATGCTATTGGGTGCAGACATATCTGGATATATTCTTACAGGCGCGTTCTATGAGTACATCAATTCACGAACCGATGGCTCTAGAGACAAAATTCGGTTGGGTAATCATGGGTAAAGTCGATTATTGTCACTCACCCACTACCATCTCCAATACCTTTTTAACGCATTTCGAAAACTCCTTAGAAAGCACTATTAAGAAGTTTTAGGGAATTGAACAGGTACCAACTGCTCCAACTTAATCTGCAGAGGATATTCTGGCAGATAATCATTTCCAGGCTACCTTTTTCCGTACAGAAACGGGTCGCTTCATCGGTGAGTTACCTTTTCGAATTCCAGAACCCACATTCGAAGGTTCACGAAATGTGGCTATGAGGCGTTTTCTATCAACAGAACGTCGTCCATTGCTTTCTCAATATAATGAGTTTATGAGAGATTACCTCTGTTCTGGTCATATGGAACCTGTGACAGATGATCAGCTTTCTCTCCCATCTTATTACATTCCTCACTTGTGCGTGATGAAACCCGAGAGTTCAACAACTAAGTTGAGAGTAGTGTTTGATGCATCTGCCCCAGCTCAAAATAATATTTTCCTAAATGATACTCTCATAACAGGACCTAAGCTCCAAAGAGATATAGTCTCTATCCTTTTGAGGTTTCGACTACCCTCTCAAGTGTTTGCGGCAGACATCAAACAGATGATTTGACGGAGACATGTGACCTATGTGAACTTTATGGCCATTTTTTCCCGTGGAACCTATCCAATATTTTAGATTATTAGCCGTTGTTTATGAAATAAACTCCTCCCCTTTCAAGCCATCCGAACTCTGCTGCAATTAAGCAAAGAGTATAAGTCAGTATACCCCCAAGCTTCTCGTGTATTAGAGACTGATGATATCGTTACCGGTGAAGACTATCCTTGTCAAGCTCTCTTTGCAAAAGGACCTCATAGAGCTCCTGAAAAAAGGTGGGTTTGGAATACCTTTGTCTGCAAAAGAGTTACTCAGATACAAGAATTGGTACCATTCTCTTGATGGGATCATGTTTCCTCAACAAACAACCCAGCGGATCCCGCCTCCAGGGGCCTAAGCCCTATGGAATTGGTAGAGAATAAACAATGGTGGGCGGGACCGCCTTTTCTGGCCCCACCGTCATTGTGTTGGGTTCCAAAACAGCATTTTTCGTTAGAAACTGAAGAAGAGAAAAAGATCTTTTTTTACTGCCGTTGAGGATGATCAACCACTCTCGAAACTTTTCACATCCTTCTCTTCTCTAGTTAAAATTCAAAGAATTATATATGTAAAGGATTGTGCACAATTTGAAAAATCCAAAGTTTCGTAATTTTGACACTCTCTCTGAACTCGAGATGGAGGAGTCTTTGCTTATTTTGATAAAATTTGCTCAAGAGCTCGAATTCTCAAACTAATTAAATTTTCTTAAGAATAATATACTTCTTCCCAAAAGCCTTCGTAAACTTAGTCCATTTCTGGACACAAAAGATATTCTCATGGTGGGCGGAAGACTAGATCGCTCTTCTTTACCATTCTAAACGAAACATCCCGCTTTACCGCCTAGCAATAGCCCTCTTACCATTCTCACAATTGAATCCACTCATAGAAAATTCCTTCATCCGAGAATTTCAACCCTCCATAATCTCTTGGCCCAAAGATATTGGATAATGTCTCCAAAAAGCACTATTCAACCCAGCACATGCACCAAGTTTTGGGAGGCCGGGGTGAAATCCATGAAATCTCACTTGATAAGGGTAGTTGGCGAACAGATATTGACGTTTGAGTAGTTCTACACCGTATTAGTTCAGATCGAGGCTTTCTTGAACTCGAGGCCGCTTTCTCTCATGACATCAGACCCAAATGATTGCTAAGTTCTAACTCCAGGTCATTTTCTGACCATTGAGTCGCTCAATTCATTACCAGATCCGGACCTACGTCGACGAAGACAGCGAAGCGGATATTGTAGAAACGCATGAAATATATTCTGAATCGGAGGAAGAGATTGAGGATGGTGCCCTCAGGAGTACCTTACTTCATCGGAAAAGATCAGAAAACTAAGTGGGCGAAACACCAGGGCTGTAAACTTGATCACTCGTATGCCAGGTGCTAAAAAAATTTGAAAACACCTCTAGATATTTGGAAATACTTTTTCAATAACGAAATGCTAAGTACAATAGTAGAATATACCAATACACATATTCGAAATAAAAAGGATAATTATACCCGTGAAAGAAATACCAAGAAAACCGACGTAAATGAAATATAGGCTCTAATTGGACTACTCTATTTGGCGGGAGTAATCAAATCTAGCCGTCTGAATGCTGATGAATTGTGGAACAACAGCGGGACAGGTGTTGAGCAATTCCGTCTAACAATGTCAAAGACCCGTTTTAAGTTTTTACTTGAACATATTAGATTTGATGATCTCAATTCTCGATCAGAAAGAAGAAAAATTGATGAATTATGCCCGATTCGAGAAATTTTTGACGCATTTGTTGCCAACTGCAAATCTGCGTACACTCCATATCAAAATGTTACAATAGACGAAAAGCTAGAAGCGTTTTGTGGTAGATGCAGCTTCCGCCAATATATTCCGAGCAAACCTAATAAATACGGACTGAAAAGATATGCTCTAGTTGATTCAAAAACAGTTTATACTACCAACTTAGAAGTGTATACTGGTAAACAACCCACTTGTCTATACGCTTTGGAAAATTCAGGTTTAGCACTTGTGCAAAGAATGGTTGAGCCTATTAGGAATACCAAACGAAACGTAACATGCGATACTTGGTTTTCGAGCATTCCATTGGTACGTACCCTATTGAGAGATTTTAATCTTACGTACTTAGGAACTATTCGTAAAAATAAACCTGAATTACCTATTGAACTATCTAATCCACAAAGTCGACCTTTAGAATCGAGCATGTTTGCTTACGATCACGATATAACAGAACGTCCTACAAGAGCAGATTCAATAGCTTCCAGACCTACAAAGTCATCTGGATCTGGTAAACAAAAAGCAATAAAAAATAAAAATATTGATAGCTTTTATTGACGATATGAAGAAATCTGCCGACGATGGTGACATGGCATTTTTTGAATCTTTACTGCCAACGCTAAACAATTTTGATATTAATGAAAAATTACAACTTCGTTCAGAAGTACTTCGCATAATGATGGTGTTAGATATTCAGTGTATTTGTAACACACCTGTTCTCTGAACGCACCTTGTCACTTGTCAGAAAGCAAGCGTGGACACTTGTCACATTGTGTCGATGAGTTGGCTGGTGCTTCCGTTTATTGTATGACACGTTGTCAAGTCGGTGTTACAGAAATAAAGTAAAAACTGTAAAAGTCGTTTATTTCAAAGTCCAACCTAGTCAAGGATATAACATTAATTGGCGACGAGCCGGAGATCGAATCTATACACATATATAAAAGTGTAAAAGTCTAGTTGAAACCGAAATGTCCTTAATCGGCAACATAGAACAGTTCAATGCAAGGGAAGGTGAAATATCTTCATACCTAGAAAGGTTGGAGCAACTATTTAATTGTAATGAAATCGCCAATGCAGAGAAAAAAGTTGCACTATTATTAACATTAATAGGAGGTGAAGCCTATGGAGTTCTCAGGGATTTGTTAGCACCAACCTTACCTAGTCAAAAGTCATATGATGAATTAGTAGCAGAGTTAAAAAAACATTATAGTCCTAAAAGGTTGGTTATAGCTGAAAGGTATAAGTTCCACAGTGCTCATCAAGAACAGCAAGAAGACATAAAAGGTTTTGTTGCCAGGCTTAAAAATCTTGCTAAATTCTGTGAGTTTGGTGAATTTCTAAACGATTCGCTCAGAGACAGACTAGTTTGTGGCCTTAAGTCAGAAAATATCAAAAGGAGGCTTTTAACCGAAGAAAACCTCACACTGGAAAAAGCATATACCACTGCCACTGGAATGGAATTAGCAGAAGGACAGTTAAAAGTCATGGGCCCTGAAAGTGAACAGATTAATAAGGTATTCAACAAGTCACACCAAAAAAAATCCATGTTTGTTAAGTCCAAAGTAAGTTTAAACCCAACACATCAACGAAATCGTCAAGCAAATGGACCACTGTACAACAACAAACAAAAATGTAGAAGATGTAACCGCACACACTATGACAATAGTAAATGTCCTGCAGTAACCTGGAAATGTTTTGCTTGTGAGCAGGTAGGCCATACAGCAAAATCTGCTATGTGCAAAGGAAAAATTAATGATTTAGAAGAGGTAAATCATTATCAAGAAAGTGAAGAGTCCGATGACAGCTTCGAATTGGGTTTGTTAGGTGAAAGTGTGGGTGAGTGTACCATTAAGTCTTTAAAAAAAAGTCTTAGTCAAATGTTGAAAGTAAAGCTTCGTATAGATAACCAACATGTAGTTATGGAAGTAGATTCAGGTGCAGTACGCTCTGTAATTCATGATCATGATTTTCGAAAATTATTCCCTAATTTAGTATTAGAGTCTGTTGATTACAAATTACGAGTTCTTACAGGACAAAAAGTGAACATTTTAGGTCAGATAGATGTAAATGTTGGTTATTTAAATAAAATGTATACCTTGCCATTAGTTGTCTTAGAATCTAATTCATATTTCACACCCTTATTAGGGCGTAACTGGTTAAATGTATTAANTTTCCAATTTCCAGAGTTCAGGAAATTTGTGTTGTGTCCAGATTTTATTGAAGAAGATGAGAATAAAATGCAGAGCTTCTTCCGGTAGGTGTTTGAGGAAACTAGAGGGGATATCGTCAGGCCCTGATGAGATCGTATTACTGGTGGCCCAAAATAAATGACGCTATTGAAAAATATATCAGTTGTTGCGATATATGTCAAGCAACCCAAATCTTTTCAGATAATAGTGTGTTGCTACCCTAGCCAAGTGCACCTAATAACTTTTACAAAGTGAATATTGACTTTTTCCACAAATATAATCATACATTTTCAATATTGGTTTACAACAGGTCATAATGGTTGAAAATCAAACTGATGAATGAGGGCGCGAATGCCAAAGAAACAATTTTGAACCTAAAACAGATTTTTCCAGTGTTTGGTTCACCAGTGGAGATAGTATATGATAATGGTCCACCATTTAATTCATCAGAATTTAATGCATCCTGCCAATGAAACAGTATTAAATCAGTCAAAGCTCCACCTTGCCATTCATAAATCATATAATGGTATCGCTGAGAGATCGGTGCAAACAGTAAAAAAAGGACTGGAAAAAGCTTTTTTTAATGAAAAAGGAAAAGAATTGAGTAAAAACTCTATATTAAACCGTCTTGAAGACTTTCTATTTATACACAGAAGTACTCCTTCACGTGTTACTGGGATATTACCTGCATAATGTTTATTCAAAACCTGCCCTCGAACAAGATTTGATTCACTAAAACCTTGTTTTAACAAACCAACTGAGTTTGAATATGATATCCAAAAGCTCAAAATCTATAATACCAATGATCTTATATTTGTTAAAAATAAGCAAAGTGAACTGTGGCAAAAAGGAAAAATTGTAAGGGTCATGAGCCCATCGACTTTCCTAGTGCAAATAGATGATAGTATTGAATTCACTCATGTAAATGATATTTGAACAACCCATGAAACTGCCCAAAATGGGAATTTCTATGAAACTAGTTTCGCACATTCTCCTATTAGCGCTTACAATATAGCAGGACTCAGTCAAAATTCAAATACACTCTGTCAACGGGAAGTTTTGCAAAAACCTTTTTCTGTAGAAACTTTCAAACCACCACAAAATCAGAGTATAAAGAAGAAAAATCTACAGAAGCTATTATTACTAGTGCTCCCAATTCTTCTCGATCAGGAAGAGTTACAAAACCTCCCATCTTAAATCTCTTCTGATAATTGGTGCAAGTAGTGTTGATCCACAACTACAAAGTATTGTCGGTGGAAAATCACAATTACATATATCTCATTAGTGTTTTTGTTTTACTGTGATTCATTTCAATTATTTGTTTGTTATTAATATGCTTAAACTTAGATACTTAAGTTGAGTTTTCTTTGTCATTATTTCTGTCGTTAAGTTTTACCTTGCAAGTAAATAAAACCGAGTAATTATCATTCTGTGTTTTCTTCTTCAACTTATCACAGCAATAGTAACAACAATTAGGTAATCATTGGCTGTCGCGGGCCAGATTGATGACAGTAAATCATTGGCTGTCGCGGGCCAGA
>NW_019296111.1:0-14199 GCF_000500325.1 Leptinotarsa decemlineata
GATCATAACGCCAACTCATGGTCCTTAACGACTGGATTAACTACGAAAACGATGTCGAGGATTTTAGGCGTTTTTAATACTTTTTTTCGTGGCATTCCCATTTTATCAACTGAATTAAACATTAACTTTGATTATGGCTGTTCGTTGCGGAGTTTTCACGTAATAGATTCTACTTTTTATTCTGGTTTGCACTGGGTGCATCAGTTCTTTTTGGGAATTTGTGCTTTTGGCTGCAGTTATAATTCATGATCTTGAAGTCTCAATTATTTCATTTTTCAAAAATGAATACACCATTGAATGAAACTACTGATATTCATTTGAACATATAAAAAACACTGTTACCCTTTCCATCTAGCCAACCTTCAGTTTGAGGGTTCAACACGTAGGCTACCGCAATGTATAGAGTGTTTCATTGAGCGCTTTCTATCTTCAAATTTAAATAAAAGAAAGTATATGTGGGATATCATCGATACTATTTATTCTTTTGAAAGACCTATAGATGCCACTATGTGTCATATTTAACATTGTTCAATCGTCTGCGACTTGAGAAAATCTCACAAGAAAAGGTCTAATGAAGTCAAATCGCATGACCTCAGCGGCCAGTTCATATCACCTCCACGTGAGATGGCCATGTCCGCAAATCGCTCGTGCAGCCCGTAGGTTGGGCTACCTATCGGGCGCGTCCCCAGGTGGCGGATAGGGGAACGGCCAGGGGACTGGAGACCCTGTCCGGGAAGCCAATGTGGCCTTACGGACGAGATCGCCGGACTCCTGGTCAGTAGCAGAAATAGGTAGGATGGAACTGAAACCCCCCAAAAGCCTTTGGACCAGCCTACCCAAGCTAAGGTGTAAGGAATCATGCCGACAGCTGAATGGCCGCAGGGTGATATGAGGCAATGAACGATTCCCTAGGGGAAGTGGACGGAACCTCATTGTAATTAGTCCACCTCTGGTAATGCGGGACTCTGCCAGAGGTGACCAACTCTTCCCTTGCTACTCGTGGGAACATACATGAATAAAACAAACACGAAAACAGACACAACAAAAACCAATCCCGAGGCTGGACAGAAGTGCCCACCCCAATCTAAGGTGGTGGATGAGGATGAACAGAAATGTCCACCCCAATCTACAGCTTGGAATGAGGCTGGACATAGCAGATCACCTCGTGATGTTATACAAAGGCCAAGGCGTAGGCGCATTTGCGGCATCGACGTCAAAAGGAGAAAGAGATCGAAGGAGACAGGAGTGGCAGCAACTATAAGGGCACCCTCCTCCTCTCCCACTCCACCTCCAACAGCAAGGACACTTCCTGCGGCGAGCGCCAAGAACTCCGCCTTGAAAAAAACGTGGTTCTGCAAGAAGGTGAGATTTTGGTTCCTTTTGATGTTAGTACCTTATTTCCTGGCGTCCCAATTCCACATACCTTGCAGTACCTCAGGGAATTACTAGAGAAAAACAATTTCAAAAATAACGAAATCGATGAATTCGTTTCTCCTTCTAATTTGCGTTTGAAACAAAATCGGTTCCAGGTAGAAGGTTGCTTTTATGAACAACAGGAAGGAACGGCTATGGGAAACCCCTTGTCCCCCTACCTGGCAGACCTGTTTATGAGCAGATTCGTAATGGAAACCAAAAAAAAGTCGAAGTATTTTCCTAGGATTTGGCTAAGTTATGAGGATGATATTTTCGCGACATTCGATACCAAAAAATCGAATATTGAGGACTTTGTTTCCATTTTAAATAATAGATGTCCAATAAAATTCACGTATGAATTGAAAAATATAAGGGACAACTACCATTTCTTGACGTTTTGGTTGTGAGGAGCCAATATGGAGGGTTAGAATGCGATATATTCAGAAAAGAAATAAGCACGTACAGGTATATTCCTGACAGTTCACATCACTGTGGACAGCACATACGTGCTGGGTTGAATATTTTAGTGCATCGTCTTTTGACTTTCCCTCTAACACATGATAGGTTCACGAAAGGAAGACGTACAATACAGGAAATACACTAACGGTTTCTCGAGGGGTATTGTAGATGAAATAATAAGGAAGAAGAACTTTGGGTTAAGAATGCACGGAATCTCGACTTTCACAAAGGACAAAAACCAAGATAAATACATCTCAGTTCCATACCACCAATATACGAGGAACTTTGGAAAGATTCTCAAGGAACTAGGTATGAAGGTGGTTTTTAAAACAAGTCATACACTACAGAGCCTTTTGGGAAGTCCAAATGACAAAGTTGAGAATTCGGAAAAGTCTGGAATTTACGAAATTGAATGTAAGGACTGCGATGCAAAATATTATGGACAGACAAAAAGATCTATTGAAGTAAGATATAAGGAACACATAGCACACTTAGAATATGGAAGACCTGAAAAATCAGCAGTCACCCATCATATTTTGCAACAAAACCATTCCATAGACTTCAGTTCATTAATATTAGTTAAACAAGTTAACAACAACAGGCAACTAGATGCCTATGAGAGTGTAGAAATAAGTAAACACAATAATATTATGAATAACGATGACGGACCTATACCAAACAGCATACTATATAGCTTGTTAAAATATTGTTGGGTTTACGGATTACTACATAAGGACACATTGCAAAAATAAATTTAGGCAATATTGTGCAATTAATTTTTATATACCTGAAAATTGTTTTATATACAGCTATAACAGTTAAACATATATTGTAAAATAATAGATAAGGAAAAATTGTGAAATTAATTTAGGTTGGTATAACTATATGGGTGGTACACCTGGATGGTTTACCTATATGGCATATCTATATAGCATAAATAGCACAAATAACGATTTGGTGTTGGGAAAAAACTCCAGTAATATTCATTACTACACCAAAGGTTCCAAACAGTGCATCCTCGGGAGGATGTACAATGGGTCATATGTGGTTTAAGTACTGTGGGTCTATACTTACCCTCCCTAGTCTACAGATACAGATTGCTCGTACAGAATATCTAATGAGACATGAGATGTGTGTCACGTAGCGCCGTCCTGTTGAAGCCACATGTCCTACCTTTAGTTCCTGGACCAGTTATATTTTGTACGGCGGCAGGCCCAAGTCACGACGCAAAATTTGCCAAGTTGTGGTCTGCGAATGGCCAAATTCTTGTGAGCGACGCGAAATCAACGGCTTCGGATTCTCCTGCACACTCTCATAGACATCGACAATGTTCTCGACTTATCTTGCATTTTGTCGACTAACGGGTGTTAGTCGATCGTTTACTGAACCACCACATTGCGAATAGTCCTCTCGGTAGGACGAAGAGTGAAGCCCGCGGACTTTGCCCGAAGAGAATATCCATTTTGATTGAACAGTTTCATTATTTGCACGTTTTATCGAATGTTATATCCGCCGATGGTGATTTTACAAAACAAAATAAATGACAACTAATTTGACAATCGTCTTCAGTCATTACCCGACGTCTGTTGTGGATACTAAAGATCGAAACGTCGTGAAGTATCTTGGCATGAAATATTTTGAATTTCATTTATTTTTATTTATTCAATTTTCAATTGTTGCTTGTATCTTATTACATTGTAACTTTAGTGCAGGATTTTTTGGCTTAATATAATTGTCATTTTTATATCATATTAGACAACGGAAGTCCGAACTAATTCAGATGTGTACCTTGATACACCTCAGTGGGTTGCAGAAGAAAGTCAAATAGGCCCACTCATTTTGGAACTACCTACCTTTCCGAGAGTTCTTTCACAAAAGGGGAAGATAGTACTATTTCTGAAGCTAACCCATCTTTCTATCGTTTACTTTCCACTTTTTGAGAGACTGAACTCAATAATCTTCCATTTGAGAAGTCGTAGCACCTGCGAATATTGAAAATATCTGAAGAATTTTTTTCTTGTATCACCCACTTTTGGCTACCACAATGTTCAAATAACACTATAAGAAGTCAAACAGTTTCAATATGTGTAGTTAAGAGAGGCTTTAGAACTCCTACACAGTAAATATATTGAAAACACTTCGCTAACCCAGTTAACATCATCAGGAGATGATTAAGACTACTACTTGAAACGACTATGCTTGTGCATCTATAGTTTGTCTATCTAACCAACAGAGTGCTCCAAAACATTATTATGCATAGTAAATGATAGTGTTTTGGTGCAGACTAGGCTGCTTGTATAGAGTCGCATTAAGAACGACCGAAACTACTTATGGGAGGGTAAACCACTTTGTTAACTAACGCATAACGACTCCAGTTTATCTGGGTTCCCTTCCTCTCACGCATTCGTTAGCGGAAGGCAGGCTACTCCTCTCTCGTCGGACAGTGTGTGCGTCAGACTGTTTTTTATTCATTTATTCATATATTCATTTATCCATTTATTTTTTTGTATCCAAACAGGTCTATTGGTCTGATTACGTAAAAAAATATACATATACAAGGTAGTCCACTAAGTCTGCAACAAATGGGAAACTTTTTAATTATCGATTTCTCAGACAATTTTATTCTTGACAAAAGTTAGTGCATGTTCCAAAACTATACCAAGTGTACCTGAAATGGCTTTATGACAAACACAATTAAAACTTCTGAAGAAATAAAATTTTTAGGGACCTACCTAGACGCCAATCTAAATTGGGATAGGCAGGTGGACTATATATGTGCTAAGTTAAATAGAGCATATTGTGCCATAAAACAGCTGAAATCCTGTTTGGATAAAACTGGCTTACTCAGCATATATTATGCCATGGCCTACCCTCATATAAGTCTTAATATTATGGCTTGGGGCAGAGCAAGAGATTTTTCCAGAGTCTTCATAGAACAGAAATGCATCATAAGGCTAATCTTCGATATGGATTTCCGGTATAGCTGCCGGCCAGTCTTTATAGACAAAAAGATATTGACAGCCTCATTCATCTTCATTCTTAAATGTATTTCATTTGCTAGGCAAAACCATAAATTATATGATAAGACTGCTTCAGCTCACAGTCATAATACATGAAATGGTGATCTTCTAAAAATCCCACAGATCTCATGACAAGCTATAAAAAATCCCCTCAGTATAATGCCATTACGTGCTTCAATAAGCTGCCAAATGTAGTTAAAAAAATCACAAGTGACAAAGTATTTCATGATTGTGTTACAACTATGCTTTCAGAAAGATGCTATTACAGTTACCAAGATTTTTTAAATGACAATCTCACAAACAATCAATTTCACAGTTGACAAAATTTTATTTAGATTAAATTGGGTGAATGGTGTAAAAACTAAATTTGTGGACATTTATGCTCATTTGTATATGTGTGTATATGTGTATGTGTATATACGTGTACATGTGAATATATGTATATATACGTAGATAAAAATCTGTTCTCAATCTCTTCCTCTATTTTTTATCTCTACTAGCTTGTAGTACAACTGACTTACCTTATATACCCAAGTCTATCAAAAATGGTGAATAAATAGTGAAAAACCAATCAAAAAAGGAATACGGTTACTATATCGTGGTTAGCCGTTGGTGTCATCCACTACAACTTTCTGCAACCGTGCCAAAAATAATTATGAAAGTATTGAAAAATGTTCCTGACAAAATTGGTTCGTTTGGTTGATATGATTTCAGTATCATTCACCTTCTGAAACTCGAACCTGTTGGATGTAGAAGAGGTTCAATAAAAAGTGGAGAGTTTTCCAAACAAAAGTGTGTGGAATATGCGAATTGCAATCATAACAAAAGTACATATAATTATTAAATTTTCTTTGTAATCTAAAAAAGTTGATCCTTCGCCAAATTGTATAAAGCATAACTGATGTATAGCCAAATTGAAGGTATCTCCTTCGCCAAAATAAAGGAATATCCTTCGCCAAAACATAAAACAGTAACATTTAAATGGTATAAATAACTTCACAGAGTTTTTTTAAATTACTTTTTTTTTCAATATTGTCGTTGAAAAACTCTTTTGGAATAGTTTCAGGAACTACTACTGTAAGCTGTATCCGTATCCGTTTGTCATAGAGTGACAAATGAACAAAAATAAAGACATTCTGAATGAATAAGCTCTCTAAACTCTTTTTCAATTCAAATACGTATCCGATTTATCGAAAAACAATGAAGAAAAAATTGTGTNTTGATGTAGTCAAGTTTAGAACAATCTTAACCTCACAGCTAAAGACTAAATATCAGTCAAATGGCAAATAACAATAGGTATTAGGAATTAATTTAATGGGCGTTTTGTATGGTAATGATTCGTCCAGATACGTTTAGAAACATAAGTAGTTAGAAGTAGTGATTTGAATCATCTCTTGATTAGCGATATCAGCGTAGAAATTCAACATTTTTGTTCTGGTGAGAAAAAAGTGTTTACAAAAAATCCATTTGACGTCAGAGGTTCTGAATTCTACTTGTCTATACATTAAATTATTACAAGCTACCTCTAGCGATAATATGAGTAGTAGACACAACAAGTTACTTTTTGAAGCAATGTATGTTCCGTTAAATAACAATAATTATCACTCAACGGTTTAAAATGAGATGTCGTTAATTATAGGTATTTACCAGTCCCCAACGATTTTCAATGTAGTCGATAGAAAATTAGTGGAACTTCGTTAATTTTCAAAATCAAAATTTTATTATGCCAAATTACTCAAGATCGTTAGAATATGCAAATTCAGCTGATGATTGAAATATAATAGTCCCAAATTACATTTAATATTCCATCATAGCATCTGTTCGTTCACCTCATAAACGCTGAGGTTTTTTGACATCGTATTGGAAAACTCATGGACACAGGTACCTACTTCAATAACTAGAATCAGAGCTTAATCGAGGTGATTTATGTAGCAATGAAAAAATACTCATTTGCTGTGATTGCTTGGGGAAAAGAATAATAATAATAAAGTTAATTCACTCAACAAATTCCAACAATAAAAAACTGAACAAATTGCACATAAACTGAAGTTATCAGCTTATGCGTGACGCGAGGTTTTGGTTTGGACAATCAACTAATTCTAAAAGCTTTCTTATTAGTTAGTGGGCTATGCTTGAAGACTGGCAGTAAACAAATCTAAAGAAATTAACTTTAAACGTTCAAGCCAGTCTCGAATATACCTACACAGTAGGTTGAATGGACNCTGCATCTGTCAGGCTGATTTCTGCCTTAGAGCGGCAAGCCGGTATGATTTTGAGATTCGAGAATAAAGAAGGCATTATTCCACCAAGGACTCCAATATTCAGACCAACCATCTTGACATTATTTTTATTATTACTATAATTATCTGGAATTATTTTGTGGATTTTTTTAGTTTTCTCTTCAGGGAGTCCACTGCGTGCGTTGTCCTCGGTGCTCATTTCACCTCTTTTCTTGGTGCAAAGTCCGAATAATGTTTATCAAACCAAGCGTTGGCTTGATCAATGCTTTGTTAACACATACTATTTCTTTTTATCCATTTTCTTCGAAGTAACAAAAATTGCTTCACTCAAACTAGTCTATCTAACAAACTAATAGTCCGACAGCTGTGAAATTTGAACACATGTGTTTTGAAGGTAAGGCTCAACTAAAAATCATTTGGATAGATATGGACTGAATCCAGTAGTGCCATGTGTGTGTGTTAGCCTACGAAATTTTCAGCCCTTGACTATGTCTATGAATATACAAAATTTTGAAGAGTTTTTATCGAAGTTCTAGCTTTCTTATTATCTCATTGCATCATGCGTCTATTTACTATCTCTGATATCAAACTGTTGCTCTTAAAGGGCTTCATATTCGTTAATGAAGCTCGAAATCCTTTTCCTAGGAACTTCGTCAAAATTATGGCTACATTAGAAATTACAGGCAATAATTTTGTTCAAGGACAAAACACAAACACCACAGAAAAATTCTTAAGGCGCTCTCATAGCGGTGCCTGTGCGTAAGTAGTGATTCACATTGGATTTGAATCGCTGGAGATTGAATCCATTTGGAAAAACGTTCTCAGGAAGTTTATTACACATAAACGTAGTTCTCCAGATAAAAGAATTCTTGAACAGTGGAATTTGGGGTGTACTGAGTTGAACCTCAAAACGATGAGTAGCCACAGTCCGTCGGGTATTTATGATATGTACTGCTCTTGGTGGAATCAAATGTGCCAATTCATTGAACACCTCCCGTGAAAATATCTATAGAAGAGAGACAAATCTCTAACATTTTTTCGATGTTCTAGGCTATCAATGTTGCACGTGATGTTCGCGTCTCCAATCAGGTGGATGGCTCTTTTCTGGATGGAATCCAGCAACTTCAGGGTATGTGTGAGGGCAGAGCTCCATACATGTGAACAATACTGCAAAGGTCTGATCTGAGCTTTATAAAACATCAATAAAGTTGCTGAGGTTTGTACAGTTTTCTGGTTTGGAACAGTGTTCCAAACCAGAAAACTCAGTGTTGAGAAGTAGCCTTTGCAATTCCAGTGTCATGATTGTGTCAAGACATGCTGGCGTCCATTTCAAGCCCCAACAAACTTATCGAAGCAGAAAGCGGAAATGTCTGACATGACATTATTATATCCGGTGAAGATGTGCCTCCGTAGCCGATGTCTTGGAATCCAAATATAATGACGAAGTGTACTGTCTTCAGTAAAGCAATATATTGTATTCTTGGATTTCTCCAATAAGTCATTTATATATAATATATAGAGGGTTGGAGACAATATGGATCCCTGGGGAACACTAATTTTGATGGTGAAAGTATTCGAGAGATATCCATCGACGGCCACTTGCAAGGAACGTTCTTCCGGGAAGCCATAAACAGAAATGATCCGACAAGCCATAGCATCGAAGTTTGGCCAGCAAACCCTCATGCCACACACGGTCAAGCGCAACAGCCTGTTTTGTTATTTGTTTTCGAAAAGGGGAGTAATTACAGCTGTTTTGAAGGCTATGAGGCATATTCCTGTTTGGAAAATAGCATTTATTATTATATATTTGAGAGGAGACTCAATAAAATTTGCAGTTTGTTTGAGAGTATCTGCTCAAAGATCCTCAAACACTGGGAATATTTTATTTTCGAGAGACAATAATATTTAATAATTCCTTATGTGTGGTTGGCTCGAGAAAAAAAGATTCACCCAATTTAGTTTAGGAAAATGTTTTGAAATTGGAATTTGCTAGAATATTTGTTGCAAGTTCATTATCATAGCTTTTTAACAGGTTGAACGCCAACTACTCCGATAGGAGTTTGTGGGATCATGTGTTAGGAATCACACATTAAAAGGTAAGAGCTCGTTAATCCTTAGCTCGCACAAGTTTCGACTTCTGAGGGTTGTCGTTCGTAGGGGTGTGACAGCTGGTTGACGGAAATACAGATTATAAACAGATTTGAGCAGATCAATCAGCGATGCCACCCACTCCGATGTATATGCCTAACTTGTAAAGATCGAATATCCTTCCGAATCAGAAAGTGATTCAGATGCACATGGTGATGACCAGTCGTTAGGAAATATTCCAGTTTTGGTTGTAAATATCAATTCAGCTTGGACTAATGCGCAAAAGAAATTCAAGTGGAATCTTGAAGAAAAATTTGGATAGTGGCGAAATGGCAACATACTGATATCGGAGACCACCTTGTATTACAGCGAATGTTTCAGTTGTCAATCAACAACATTGACATAATTTCATATTTCAAAACTCCTTTGACATATGTCGAAGAAGTGAAGGAATAAATAATCAAAAAGGAATAACTGCCAATATATTAGAATGTTTTTGTCCATTTCTGAAGACGGATGCAGATTTTGGCCTCCGAAACGTTAGGATAAGTATTGTATTATTTGTTAACAATTTTTTTGATAGGCAAAATTATTAAATACGACAAGGTACTGATAAACAGAAGATTTTTCTTTGTGAAAAATACTTTGATTTTTACGAAGTAACTTATCGTGGTAAACTAAAAAGTTTGCCCTTCTACAATCAAAAGTTCTCAAAACTGAAAGTTCTCCATTATAATATTTATATTTTTCAGATTGTGAAAGGTAACCAATACCCAAAAGAGGTCGATAAAAGGCTATTAATGCTATTATGTGTGGAATAAAAATCGTTCAAAAGTCCGCCACGGCTTCTTTTGGTGACATCAGAAACGTCCAGGCGCATGAATTAGGCTGGTCTTGACCGATGGCATGGGTTATGTTGGCTTTGAGGACCATTGTGTTTTGTGGCTTATTCGCGTACAACTGCGACTCAAGAAAACGGCCAAAAGAAGTGGGTACTCATTGACCTTTAGTGCTCGCCGTTGACAGTGATGTCCTGGCTAACGTCGTTCTCACTGGATACACTTGGATCCCATGTGGATTGGTATCGGCCCAAATTTTGTTTGTTAGGGTCAATTACCAGCTGCACCAGCGCCCATTCAGCGAACAAACGTCGTTGTCTATTGTCGTTTACTTTCAGTTCTCGGGTCAATTGAATTTTGTATGGGTGCAGGCCCAAGTCCCCTTGCAAAATTTGCCAAGTTGTGGTTTCAGAAAGGCTGAGTTCTTGTGAGCGACGCGAAATCGACTGCCTCGGATTCCCCCGCAAACTCTCACAGAAAGCAGCGAGGATTTCGGCAGATCTCACGTTTCTTCGACGTACGGGTGTTGGTCGATCGTTTACGGAACCAGTGGACTCAAATTCATCCAACACATTGCGAACAGTCCTCTCGGTAAGACGGGAGAAGCTCGCGGTACGTTGCCCGAAGAGAACACCCTTTTTGATAAAACAATTTTATTATTTGCATGTGTTGCTGTATGCTTTATCCGCCGATAGTGATTTGTCAAAACAGACTGAATAAAGGACAACTAATTTGACAGATGTAGCTTTAACAAGATGGCCGTTATCAATTGTCAGAAGTCGGAAGATCCTATATCTATAAGATACACAAGACATACAAATACATACGTATAAATTTCTTTCATATCTTCTGCATTGCAAAAACTCGTAATCTATGCATCCATCAAATTTAATTTGATGTATAGAGTGGAAAAACATTTGTTTTGCCGGCAAATTAACCATCAGGTGAGCTTTGGATTAATCAACAGTAACTCAAACGTTCGTGACGGTGCTCTGTTAGAGCGTCGAACACGTTGTTGTTATAAATATTCAAAATCGAATCGATAAATAACCCAATAAAGGCCATAAAACATAACCTCAATTAAGATTCGGTTAAAATATGAAACGGTACGGCGTAACACCGATATAAATCGTAACATAGAATCGGTTGTTAGGAGGTGACAGAAGTCAACTTACACATTCGTATCAAACTGAGATCTCCGCAGGTTGTGCTTTAATATGAATTCATTTGAATGTATGTGTATTATGTGGGTATGGCTTCGTGACCGCAGAAATATCACGGCATCTCTTCGGTGGTAGATTAATAATAGATTATTGGTGTGTGTTGGATTAGCGGAGTGCAGTTACCGCCTCGACTCGTGTAATGGCGGACTTATCGATTCATCGATTGCGGTTTCATCTACCTTTTTTTCTATGGTCACGGTGATAATTAGTTTTCGGAAATATTCATGATGAACAAACATATTATCACTCGGAAAAAACACGATTATGAATTTAATTTAATCAGTAGGCTGGTGCTGGTGCAGAATGCAGAAACTTTGATGGCAAAAAAATTTAAATTTGTAACAGGCAAGGACTGGACACAAAATTAATAGTCTGGGTCACAAGATCCTTTTTTTGGAACTTCTATCCATCATCAAAAATTATGATCCAGGGCCCATTCGATTCGAAATGACCTCTAGGAACTTTTTGAAAAATTTCAAGAGGGGCTCGAAAAAATTGCAAACGTTATAAACAATTCAGTAAAAAAGGAGGTTTGTTTTTTTTGCATATATCTCGGAAAATATTGAAGATATACGAAATTTGAAAAAAGATCCATAAAGAGAAGAAAATTTTCAAAAAAATAACGTTTCTCGAAACTCTATCACCAATATTTATAATTTCAATTTAGAGGCAAAAATAGCGCTGAAANTTGAAATTTTTCAAAAAGTTGCTAGAGGTCATTCCGAATCGAATAAGCCCTGTATCATAATTTTCTGTGCCCATGGACAGAAGTTCCAAAAAAAGGATCTTGTGACCCAGACTATAAGTTAGAGTTACAAGTAATAAGAAAAACATAACTCGAACTTGCGATAAATAAGTGTGTTGCGTGTTAGGCGACTTTCTGCAATCGATAAAACTGGATCAAAAAATTGTATCCAATTTTGCATGAAAAATGAAATCAAGTGCTCAAAAACACGTGAAATGTTGACAGTGGCATACGGTGATTGTACTCTGAGTCAGAAAAATGTTCAGAAGTGTTATGAGCTTTTCACAGGAGGTCAAGAAAAAGTGAGTGACAATGCTCGCCCTGGACCCCCAGTACATCAACAACCAATAGAAATGTTGAGGAAGTGGAGAAAATTGTCATGAAAAATCGTAGAATCACTATTAGAGAAATTTCGAAAAGTTGGCATATCAGTTGGCTCATACCATGCAATTTTTTCATAACTGGTGACGAATCATGATCACTGCTTATTGATCAACTGTTCTGAATCAAAATTATTGTTGTTTGGTTCTGCATACGATCGTGCTAAAATGCAGCAAATAAACGTTAAAATCGAAGATGATTTGTTAACTGTAGTAAATGAAACCATAGACTCAGATCTAAGATTTGAAAAATATAGCAATAAGTCAATTCAACGTTCATATAGCTCATTAAAATTGATGTATAGGAACCGTCAATTATTTCCAAGAAGTGTTAAAATAATATGTCAAAGTTTTGTCAAATTTTAAATTTGAGAAATTACAGTAATAAGTAGAAAGTACTGGCGTAAAAAAGTTTCAAAGAATATCACACAAATTGTTTGAAATCGGATGGTTGGGTATGGAAGAATTCATCATGCAAATTCATTATATTATCAAATTATCCTAACAAAAATTCCTATATATCACTTATAGAAAAATAACATTCAGAACGGATGTGCACAACTTGAATCTAAGAGGTTTGTTAATCCCACCGACATTTAAAACGGAAACATTCAGACGTTCCTTTACATATCATATTTATAAGTTGCGCAACTCCGTTTCTAAATCCTTGCAAAATCTCAGTATAACAAGTTTTAACTCAAATCAAATGTCAAGGTTTTGATCACTGTTTTTTCGATAACCGTGGCGTAGTGCATCTGAAGTTCTTGCCAGTACGGTCAGTAAGGAGTATTATGTTGAAGTTATAAGAAGAAAACGTCCAGTATTGTGGAAAAACAATTCTTGGCATTTGCATCACGATAATGTACCTGCTCACTCGTCAAGGATGGTTGGGTATGGAAGAATTCATCATGCAAATTCATTATATCATCAAATTATCCTAAAAAAAATTCCTTTATATCACTTATAGAAAAATAACATTCAGAACGGATGTGCACAACTTAAATCTAAGAGGTTTGTTATCTCCACCGACATTTAAAACGGAAACATTCAGACGTTCCTTTACATATATTTATAAGTTGCGCAACTCTGTTCCTAAATCCTTGCAAAATCTCAGTATAACAAGTTTTAAATCAAATGTCAAGGTTTTGATCACTGTTTTTTCGATAACCGTGGCGTAGTGCATCAGAAGTTCTTGCCAGTACGGTCAGTAAGCAGTATTATGTTGAAGTTATAAGAAGAAAACGTCCAGTATTGTGGAAAAACAATTCTTGGCATTTGCATCACGATAATGTACCTGCTCACTCGTCATTGCGTGTGCGTAATTTTTTAGCCAACAACAAAACCGTAATCATGCTTCAGCCACTGTATTCAGCAGATTTGTCCCCTGAGACTTTTTCCGTTTCCGAAATTGAAGAGAGCTTCGAGTACTGGAAAAAACACTGGCTTAAGTGTATATCTGAGGAAGAATACTTTGAAAGGGACAGAATAGAAATTGATGAATGAATGGATATTTGTTAGAAAACTTGAAATTCACCTTTTTTCACAGACCTCGTATATCGATACCTCAATTCAAGAGTGTAACATGTCAAAAAAATTAAAATGTGGGAAAAGGAGATTGAATATAGCCAATTTTTTTGAATGACTATTAAATTTCAGTGCGTGAAGATATATCATAAGTTAAAATTTTAAAAGTGATAAAACTGGATATATAACAGGAAGAGTCTTTGTGCTTTTATTATTTCGTTTCTATATTTTGAGTTTTGATAAAGTTGTTACATTATTGAACTGAACA
>NW_019296113.1:2375-13901 GCF_000500325.1 Leptinotarsa decemlineata
AACACAGCATTGTTAGAGATGCTCATCATGAAAAGCCCTGTATACATTGAAACATACTCTCTGTGTTTCAATATTCAAATGCATCCGAATCTTATTCACTGGTATCTCTTTTTCGCATTGTTCGCCATCGTTGTTTATTATTATTATTATCGTTATTACTATTAGTACTTGTCAAAGGGCGCCACATTTTGAACAGATAACAAAAATTTCAAATAATTATAACTGCACCAATATCGAATTTCAACACTCAAATCGCGATCAGTTCCTGCACTGAACATTGACAATACTACGGCTCGCATTCTACAGGGTAACATGACTTCAAATTTTATTTTATGACTCTTCAGCCACCCATAAAACTCGATTAGTAAAAATCATCCAATACGAACCGCCAATTCTCCAGTCCACGTGGACTAGTTGGCAGCGGCTTTATTCCTCTGTATTGGTTTTTTTGGCCTTTGAGAATGCCGACACTTTAAGTATGCACAATACCATTTACTTCCGCTGTACTCCTAATGAAATCAACCCAGAAACATTTCATGAAGTGAAAAATGATTCATTGACAAATTTTTGGATTGTCAAGAGGAGAATGGTGAGCATTTAAAACAATTAATGTGTTGAACTGAAGTGAGTTTTGTTAATATGATACTTACCGTTTTTTCGTTTTTTGCTGATTCTCAAAATGTAATAGTTTTGGATTAAGAAATGGATCAAATGAAGTGACACAAAAACACTCATTCTATTTGAAAAAACTTGGTAGTGCCCTATCGCTGAATTTTGCCTACCCTTGATATATTTTCCGGTTCAGAAGTTGAAAGGAGGAAACTTTTTACATCTGCATTTCACAGTTAACCTATTTCCATGTTGGAAATTCATCCACAAATACTTTTGAGGGCTTCATTTAAGGGAGAATGAGATTTTTCTGACGTGAAGTCGAAGTATAATATAACTTTTCGAAATATCAAAAGTATCCATTCAATTACCATCCATTAATATAATAATTGATATCCATTATCAACTCTTAAGGCTACCTGTATAGGTAGCCTTAGTTTGTATCTGTTCTTTCAACTGTTTTTCAATTATCTCTAGCTGATAAATGCCCTGTATAACAGTTTTTGTACCCTCGGAACATCCCTTCCACTACGGTGGTCCTCAATCTGTTAGAGATTATTGTGGTTAAAGAACCACCCCAAGCATAGTTCGTTGTATGCATTGAGAGGGGTTTATCAGATGCCTTGCAGCTTCATCTATTGTGAAGTTGACGCCTGTGAAATAGAGTTTGAATAAGATGTACTGTAGCAAACGTTCGAACAATCACACAGCCTTTCCACGGGCTATTATTACCATTATTCGATTCAGTTAAGCTTCATACAGGAGCGTTGGATGAAGTTATGTAAACTTCTTTGTTGGCGTGTACGGGGTATTATTGGTAATTTGCTGTTACTAATTGATGAACGTACCGAGGAATTTCATTTTTACGGTTTTGCAGAATTTTTCTTCAGGTATTACTGAAACAGAGGTAAAAAATGTGTTCGCATAATGATATTACCAACAATAACTGTTACTATACAGGTTGTTTGAAATTCAATCCTCACCATTGTGATCTCGGAAACTATGAGAGATATACGAAGAAGTTTAAATTGGGATAAAGTTGCGAATTAACCTGACTAACTACATGCCGTTGAGAAAGTTTCGAAATTCCGAGTATTTTCGGAGATATCCGGAAAAAACAGAAATTTCGGAAAATGATTTTAATTTTTTTCTGGCTTTATTTTTCGAAGGATTCGAAAATAAATTGCATTTCCACATTACCACTTTTCCCTGCTACATAATGGTGTTTTTAGATTTGTTTTCCGACGTTTAGTCTTTCGGCCACCATCATGAACTTTGTTTTTTCTCATGGGCGCTACATTGAATTATTTCTGTTTGGAATAGAACCAGATTTTTCTTGTTCATTGATGTATCATAAGTTATCATTCTTTTTCGAAAAATTGATGATATTTAAAAAAATTAATTTTTATCATAATAGGCCTTGACTTTGATGTTTCTAAATCTGACTTTCAATTTGTTACATTTTTTACAAGTCATTGAATTTTTGGCGAAAATTGGTTTTCACGAATAAAGAAAAAAAATATATGATACAAAATTACAAATACGATAGAAACAGTGTTAGGACATCGGAAATGTATTCAAAATTGTATCCCGAAAGACAACATCCACATCGAACGGAGACAGAATGGGCCAGGAAACAAAAAAAAATGATAAACGAGGTATGTATGAGGTAAGTTAGACATTGTGTCCTTTTTAGTAAAAATTAATAATTTGCAGATAAACATGAATCCGGGGAAATCTACACGGCAAATTTCCTCCTAAATGAATATTTGTCTTACAAGTTTTTGGAGACATCTCAAGAAGAGCAGTTGAAATGTTACAAAATTGCATGCAGGTGTTCTCCAAAGGTGATTAGAATTTTGTAATTAGCTGATGTTCCTATGTTCCTGTTTTCCTGTAAAATGTAATTTGTACAGATGAAATCACTTCTACGAATTGTGGGATATTCAACCGAAATAACGAACACATTTGGAGCATAAACAATCCCAGACAGATTTGAAAAATTCGACCTCAAGTGTGACTCAGTATTAACGTGTGGGCAGGAATTTACGAAGATTGAATTTATTTGTCGGAATTGTGAATGGAGAAACCTATCACCAGTTTTTGATGTCGATTTTCGAAGACTAGTTGGATGATTTACCTTTCGCTAACTGCAACAACATCTAGTTTCAACATGATGGTGCTCCACCGCACACTACCAGATGTGTATCTAATTATCTGACCGAAAGATTTGGTGATAAATGGATAGGGAATAATGGGCCGGGGAGGTGCGGCCAACAAGGTCTCCAGACTCAAGTGTTATGGATACATTCCTATGGGGTTCACTGAAAAATAGAGCTTATGGTCAGAGGGAATATCAAAATATTGAGGACCTTCAACACAGCATTGTTAGAGATTTCGGAAAATTGAGAAGCAGAAAAATTATTCATGTAGTGAATAATAATCGAAGAAGGGCACAGTTGTGTTATCATGAACAAGGCCAGTATTTCGAGAATTTGCTGTTATTTACTGTTGTCTTTACATTGTAGTTGATAACCTATTGTTATTTGTTCAAAGTTCTATTTTCATTGAAAAGGACACAATATCTAACTTACCTCATATATACCTCATTTATCAAATTTTCTTAAATTTCCTGGTCCAGTCTACCTCCATATTTTTTTCTCGGCTTTTCAAATGAACTAAACTCGGTGAGATTTGGATCCAATAACTTGCACATAGTTCGATGTGGTTGTCGTCTTTCGGGATACAAGTTTGAATACATTTCCGATGTCCTGTTTCTATCATATTTGTAATAATTTGTATCATATCTCTTTTTTCTTCATTTGCCAAAAATTCAATAACTTGTACAATAACAAAATGTCATCGAGTGTAACGAATTTTCATATGATATAACATAAATCTTACATAACTAATTCATTATAACATTAAAAACAACAATACAAAAATAACATTTCCAAACGCTCAAAGGTGCGAACTTGTTTCCTGCTTTTCATAAAAGAGGATGTATGCATCTCCACTCACAAGCGATTTTGAAATTGATGACACGTGTGAATCATTGTATTCGTGCCACGTGCCAGTATAAGGATGTCTGCAGAATGCTGTTTAATGTCCGCTGTAGGTAGATACACTGTGATTCAAAAATGCATATAGGTTATAACGACAAGGAGTCACAAATTGAAAGTTAAATTTAGAAACATCAAAAACAAAGCCTATTATGATAAGAATTAATCACTTTCAATATCTTGTTAACGGAAAACAGATTTTTTTAGATCTTCAATTTTTCGAAAAAAAAAGATAAATTATGATACATCATTGAAGAGGAAAAATCTGGTTCTCTTCAAAACGGAAAGAACCCAGTGTACGGCCCATGAAGCTGATGATGGTGGCCAGAAGATGAAATGTCGGATAGTAAATCTGAAAATCTTTCGAAAAATAAAGTCAGAAAAAATAAAAACAATTTTTCGAAATTTCTGTTTTTTTCGGATGTCTCCGGATATACTAGGAGTTTCAGAATTTTCTCAACAGTATATTGTTAGTAAGGTAAATGCGCAACTTTGCCCAAATTCAACCGTCTTCGTATCTCTCATAGTTTCCGAGATCTCAATGGTGAGGATCGAATTTTAAACAACCTGGATACAAATAAGATAAATAATAGTCTAAACTGATAATATAAACCAGAAAAACTGATTTTTTGTATACCCATACCCTACGAACTTGCAGTAATATAAATGCGTATTTATAGCATTGTCACAAAAAGGACGCCAGCAATTATCACAGGTTTCCCAGCTTTTGTGGAAAGTCTAAAGTTTTCTTTCCCAAAAATTTAACTCGCCTTAAAATATACCCATTTCAATTTAAACAAGATCTTCTTTGATTGACGACTTGTTTATTTTGTGGAAAATTATGTTCACACAATACTAGTTTTGGAAACTAGTTTTGAAAATGTGTAATAGCCGAAACTAGTCAACAATAAATAAATATCGTGGAAAATAGACAAAAGTGTATTTTTGTAGTGTATCTTCAGTTAAACAAGATCTGAGTTCTTCATCTTGTAATGCCATTCAGATTAGTGCTAAATGGGCAATATGACGGGTGTCTTATTTCGAAACATGGATTGCCATTGATGTGCAATGTAAACTCAATTTCACCTCTTTTATATACTATATGTTACTGGGTAATTTATTCTGCTGAATAGCCTGTAAAACAAGTAAAGTATTCTTCAATAGTATGAATTTGAAGATATTTTTACAACATCATTTGCTTCATAATTATAATATTTTTTTGTTATACATTTTTTAGTTACCAAAATTCCCTACCTATTCACAGTGCTATATTGAAATTTTTTCAACACAACCTAACTTGACTTCAATAACCTGAAATATTCTCATAGTAAACTTTTCAGTTTGCCTTCTATTACTCTCCAGCAGATTTTCCATAGATTCAGCTTTTTTCATTATTCAGATTGCAAAAAGCTACATACTGAACAGTCAGAAAATTTGCGACTTCCACAAAACATGTATTTCAAAGATTAATAACCGATATTTTGTTACAACTAACTTTATTAGTGTTTCCATATAATTTTTTGCCAAGTTATAAAAACTCTGCCGCATGTTGTGAATTTCAATGTTTGCACTTTATTAGTTACATAAGTCTTAATTTGACAAAAGTATTTATGAGAAGAAATCATAAAAAATTGAAATTTTAGATAATCAACTTCATTGATACAAACTAACCTGCAGTGAAATCGAAGCGCATTCAAATATTTTTATGCAGTGAACTAGCGTTTGTCACATCTGTCGTGGAAAAATTAATTTAATAAAAAAGCTGGGTACAGAAAACGACCACGTTTAACTTTTCCTTCAACTGCTTAGTATAAAAACATGTAAATTCTTTATTGTCAAGCAGTCATCCAAATCGAACAATGTAATCGAACACTCGAAAATCGAGTAGTCGAATTCTCGAAATGTGCGTTGGCTAACCTGAACTTCCGGGTCGCCACCTAAGGAGAAATCCAGAGACCAGGAGTTCTTTCTGATGCCAACTGTGGAGTGAATAACATCGAATCCATTCACTCAGGGCTAGGCCTGCAAACACGTGGTCTCCGTTCTGCAAACCACGCGGTCCCTCAAATTCTTCTTGCTATTTTGCTGTAGTGTTTTGTAGTTGTGTTGTGTTGATAAATATTATCGTTGAACACGTGTGAATAATAATTTACCTATCACCGTCCCGACAACAACTATCATCCAATATCGATAATACCAATATTTGGTAAAATTTCTGAAATTATTTTAAAAAGCTGCTTAATTTCGTTCTTTACTAAACACAAAACGCTACATGAAAGTCAGTTCGGCTTCATCCAGAACTGTTCCATTGTTCAAGCGATACAAAGACTTGTGGCTGATATAGTTGAGGATGTTGGTCAACATACGGTGGTGTCTATGTGTGACTTGAGCAAAGCCATCGACTGTGTTTCTCACACACTATTAGACAAACTACAATTTTGCGGTAGACGCGGTACTGCATGGAAATTATTCGAATCGTACTTGAATGATAGGAGACGAGCTGTTCTTATAGACAACAGCTATTCTGAAATCGAGAAAATTCATTTTGGGGTACCTCGAGGTTCTATCCTTGGCCCACTTTTATTCATTGTCTACATCAATGACATATTTCATTACATGTGTTCAGTCAAATGTATTTATTATGCAGTTGATTGTTCCCTTCATGCTTCTGGCAAGAAAGTTGCTCACTTGGAAGAAACTTCACACGATTTTTCAAGAAAAGCTGAAACGTACTTCGTTTTCAATTGCTTGAAACTCAATGAAAACAAAACTAAAAATATTGTTTTTTCAACCAACAATACGATTGCAAACAATTCAGATGATAAACTACTTGTTATTGTTATGGATTACAAATTAACATAGTCAGCGCATATTGAGAACCTAAGTAAAAAATTAAACTCGAATCTCATATTACGGAAACCGATGTCCCATTCCACCCACTCTTCCCCTACATTGAATGTATGAGTTTGAAAATGTCCGTATACATTATATGTATAAATTTGAAAATGTCCTTATACAATCAATGTATAGGTTTGAAAATGTCCTTATAGGACAAAACTGTAGTAACGTTTGTTATACATTTAATGTATAAGTTTGAAAATGTCTTTATAGGACAAAACTGCAGTAACGTTAGTTACAAATAAAAGTGGTAAAAACATAGAAAGTTTCTATTTTCTTTTCTTCATTATGATTTCCTACCACGTAGTAACGGCTATATCCGTCAATTTATTGGGAGTTTAAATAATTTATTACTTTCTTTGTCATAAACCGACCCAAACTTTACGCAGCCATGACCACCGGCCATGACTCAGTCCGGAAGCTGTATATATACTGATATGTTTTTTTGAAGTGGAGTTGAAATAAAGCTTAGGCTGAATTTCCACCTATTCTTCAAACGTAATTTTAAGATACACTTTGTTATTCTTTTGTATATTGATTATATATGCTGAATGAAGATCATTTATTATTATTATAGATAAATGCCTTGAACATAATCGGTAATTTATATGACCAAGATAAATACATCTCGATTCCATACCACCAATATACGAAGAACTTTGGAAAGATTTTGAAGGAACTAGGTATGAAGGTGGTTTTTAAAACAAGTCGTACACTACAGAGCCTTTTGGGAAGTCCAAAAGACAAAGTCGAGAATTCGGAAAAATCTAGAATTTACGATATTGAATGTAAGGACTGCGATGCAAAATATTATGGACAAACAAAAAGATCTATTGAAGTAAGATATAAGGAACACATAACACACTTAAAATATGGAAGACCTGAAAAATCAGCAGTCGCCGATCATATTTTGCAACAAAACCATTCCATAGTCTTCAGTTCATCAAGATTAGTTAGACAAGTTAACAACAACAGGCAACTAGATGCCTATGAAAGTGTAGAAATAAGTGAACACAATAATATCATGAATAACGATGACGGTCCCATACCAAAGAGCATACTGAATGCTTGTTAAAATAATATTGTTGGATTTACTGATTACCACATAAGGACACATTGCAAAAATAAATTGAGATATGCATTATTGTGAAATTAATTTTTATATAGCTGAAAATTGTTTTACATACAGCTATAACAGTTAAACATATATTGTAAAATAATAGATAAAGCAAAATTGTAAAATTAATTTAGGTTGGTATACCTGTATGGGTGGTAAATCTGAATGGTTTATCTGTATGGGATATCTATATAGCATAAATAGCGTTAGCTTCGCGTTAGTCTCTAGTTTAATCTTCCTCTTGAAGGTGACCACTTGGTGATCGAANATCGACGAAATTTTAAAAATCGAGCACTGCTGTTTAGAGGAATAATATGTCTTTAAAATTTAATACAAATCAACCCTCATTGCTATTTAAAAAAAATTAGGGGGTAGCTACCCTATGTAAGGGATGCATGTAATTTGGTTCATTAGAATGTAGAAATGTATCTCTCTTGAAAACAAAATCGACCTGTCTCAGGAATTTTGCAAGAAACATTCTGCTACAATTCTACTGAATTTATTCCAGTTAAAGGTACCACACTGTATATGCTGAATGAAGACCATTTATTATTATTATAGATAAATGCCTTGAACATAATCGGTAGTTTATATGACCAAGATAAATACATATCAGTTCCATACCACCAATATACGAAGAACATTGGAAAGATTTTGAAGGAACTAGGTATGAAGGAGGTTTTAAAAACAAGTCATATACTACAGAGCCTTTTGGGAAGTCCAAAAGACAAAGTCGAGAATTCAGAAAAATCTAGAATTTACGATATTGAATGTAAGGATTGCGATGCAAAATATTATGGACAGACAAAAAGATCTATTGAAGTAAGATATAAGGAACACATAACACACTTAAAATATGGAAGACCTGAAAAATCAGCAGTCGTCCATCATATTTTGCAACAAAACCATTCCATAGACTTCGGTTCATCAAGATTAGTTAGACAAGTTAACAATAATAGGCAACTAGATGCCTATGAGAGTGTAGAAATAAGTGAACACAATTATATTATGAATAACGATGACGGACCTATACCAAAGAGCATACTGTATGCTTGTTAAAATAATATCGTTGGTTTTACTGATTACCACATAAGGACACATTGCAAAAATAAATTTAGATAGACATTATTGTAAAATTAATTTTTATATAGCTGAAAATTGTTTTATATACAGCTATAACAGTTAAACATATATTGTAAAAAAATAGATAAGGCAAAATTGTAAAATTAATTTAGGTTGGTATACCTGTATGGGTGGTAAACCTGGATGGTTTACCTGTATGGGATATCTATATAGCATAAATAGAGTTAGCTTCGCGTTAATTTTCAGTTTTATCTTCCTCTTTGAAGATGATCACTTGGTGATCGAAACACGTGTCGAGGTGTTGAAAATAACGATTTGGTGTTGGGAAAAAACTCTAGTAATATAATTTATATGACATCAATATATTTGTACCCATCCTGCCGTTAACAACCAGAAGGTATATGTGTTTCTGTGAAAATGAAAAATAAATGTCACTGATAATTATCATTAAATGTAATTAAGAAATAACCAACGGGTATATAAGAGAACGAAAACAAAGCAACGAAAGCATCTAAATTAGTCTAGTCACGTTCACTCAATATGTTCACAAAACAATATCAAGTTAGTGAATTCTCTGAAATTCAACCAGTTTTTTCATTCAAAGATTTCAAACGATATATTTATTATTTATTGGGTTAGTTTATGCACAAAAAATAAATAAAAAATTTCAACAACGTTTTTATTCCCCAGCAACGCGTGGAATTCGAAAATATCGTATTTCCTCCGATGCCTCCACAGAATAACCTTCGTGACGCTTGTGAGTTGCTTTATAAATAAATTTCACTCTTTACTGACTAATCGCCAGAGATCGAAACTGTCAGTTATCTTTAAATACGTTTAGAAACATGTCCATCCATCTCTTAGAAGACTGCCACAGGCATCAAGTGACATAAATGTGTTGGCCGCTAATATGCCACTATCTGCTTATTTTAATTTGAAAGGGTTTCTGTAAACAGTTCACGGCTTATGGCAGCTCGTATTGAATATGGATTTATGTGATGACATTCATTTCGAAACGGCAATTAGTTTTCTATTTTACTGATGGAAAAAGCATTCATCGTTCTGAGAAAAATGTGATTCGAATATTTACGCAATATTTTTCACACATATATAATTCAGACTCACTTTTAGTTTTGGACAGACAGATTTTTTGAATAACTCGTCAGAAACATTTATTTTATTAACATCCCTATCTGGGTATCAATATAAAAAGTTTCAATTGAAATTATAGTTAAATTTGGTTACGTTAGAGAAAAAATTAATAGAATACTAATTTTCTCAGAATGATCTTTTGAAAGTGCTCGAATTAGCGTCAAACATCTGATTCGAAAGAAAAACCCAAATTAAAAAATGACCATTTTGGATTTTTCAAATAACTAATACCCATCCTAACTCTCACACGAGAGGTTATAGACAGAAATGTTTGGTACTAAATTGTTGATATGATAGGTTTAACACATGTGCATACAGGGTGTAACTGAATGAGTGTGAAACATTTAAGGAGGTGATTCCTCATCGAAAAAGATAGGATCTTTCATATAAAGAAACTCCATTGGAGCATCCCTTGTTGAGATACAGCCCCTTAAATACTAATAAACACACTAATATGTAACATAAACGAAGTAAAATTTCTCGGACTAGTTGTCGATGAAAATATGAACTGGAAAAGTCACTGCACTTATTTGAATAAAAGATTGAATTCTTTATGCTATATGTTCAGAAGTCTCAAGCAGGTCCTGGAGGAAAATACAAGCAACAGTCATTCCAAGCGAAGTTACTTCACGACGTTTCGATTGTTAGTACCCACAATCGTCTTCGGGTTATAACTGGAGCCCGGAGATCTGACTATTTATAGGTCATTCGAGTGCTTTCACCTATCCTCTCGTCCCTCTCTCCGCTTCAATGGTTTCTAGCGGAAACTGACCGTTTGGCGGGAGTTGGTCGTGTTCCGCTTGATTATACGTTTCCATATATTGCGTATCTCTACACTAGCTTGACTAAATGCGTTGTTGGAAAACATATATGCGGCTTCTTTGAATTTCCTCCTGAACCAGTGTTCCTCCTTGTGAAGGATTTCAGCTTGGGACCACTCAATGTTGTTTTGATAGTTTTGATAGGTCCAAACATGGTCTGCTATTCCGAATTTGCTGGTTTCTCCTCGCTGTGTGTGTTTCTTGTGCTCGGCAATGCGAAGTTTCAATGGCCTCTCAGTTTGACCGATGTATGATTCATTATGAATGTTTAGATTGATTAATGTAAAAACAGAAAGATATATCTGCATTGTCATGTGCTTAGTAAGGGGACGTAGACTCCCCCTTTCGGAAGTGGTTTTTTGAAATGATATGTAGTACTTTACCTTATGAGTCATTATGTTGGGCCTGCTACCCGCTAGCCAGAGATAAAAAAGCAGTTGTAACAAAAATCCTTTGTTTCAGTAGATCAAATTTCGCCATAGTCATCCATCTACCGGAATATATCACTCACTCCTGTGAAGACATAACTGCTTATTGTTCTCCATATGCAGAAAAAATTGTATTCAATGGAATGTAATAAACGTTTTATAGTTTTTTCTCCTGAAAGGATGGTTATCGCCAAAATTATATGGAAAAGTAATGGTGTTCAACAGTTGATGATTTTTAGTAGTTATCAATCAGCACCTAGTAATATGGTTATGTTTACTTCGGAAATCGCTTCTTCCAATTCTTCTGGATGGTGTTCGTTGAATATAATGATAATATCCTTGGAGTGATTATCGTT
>NW_019296114.1:0-14160 GCF_000500325.1 Leptinotarsa decemlineata
TTTTTTTGCTTTTAACACAAACTTTACCACTCCTCTACGCTTAACGCGCGTTTCCCCATCTAGGGGACTAGACAGTAACTGTTTCCTGTCCGATAGTTGTCAAACTGTACAATAGATGGCGGTAAGTTTCAATGCGGAGCGAGAAGTTTCTAGTCTCCATTCTCGAAAGTACTAGGCCCGCCGGCTGCCTCATATAAAAGCGCGCGCGCCATCCAATCAGTAATAACATTCGACGATATTACGAAAACAAGTTATTTTAGTTAGCGACTAGCTAGGTACAGTGCTGTACGTGCGGTGGTGAATGCTGTGAGTGGTGTCATTAGCAAACTTTTAATACTCGATTCTTTATTGCGGCATTTTTGAAGACAAAATTATGTCGGAAGCAAAAAAGAAGAAACGGCACTATAGCGCGGAATATATAAAATATGGATTTATTGAAAATCTCACAAATCCATCTTCGCCTGTGTGCCTTCTTTTTCAAAAAACATTTTCGAATGAAGCGATGAAACCCTCAAGGCTACAAGATCATTTGAATAAAATGCATTCAGATAAAATAGACAAAAGTGTGACTTATTTTCAAGCACTGGAAAAGAAACACTCAGCTCAGCCAACTGTGTCAAAACTTTTTTTAGCAGCTTCTATGCAAGATGACGACGGACTCCGAACTTCCTACAATATCTCCTTACTAATTGCTCAAACAGGTAAACCTCACACTATTGGAGAGCCTTTAATTTTACCGGCAAAAAAGGAAGTAATAACTGAATTTGATTAAAACAAAAAATGTCATTGCTGCTGTTGTAGCCAAATTGCTCTTATACAAGAATAATATCGGCAGACGTGAGTTTTGCAATTTCCCTAATTTGTCAGCAGTATTCTTCAACGACGATTTGCTTGTTTACTGCCAACATTTGGAGAACCTCAACACTGATTTCCCAGAACGATTCCAGGACATTTTAAAATTGGAAATACCGGACTGGGTGTTGGATCCTTTTTCAAAATGTGAGTATAGCAGGATCACCCCAGGTGAAAGAAGAACTCATAGAACTGATAACGAACGAGGAAATAAAAATAAAATTCAAAAATGGATACCAAGAATTTTGGATACAAAAGTTAATCCCGCAATTGTACCCTGGATTGTGGTCCATCGTTCAACGATTTTTGATAGAATTCCAATCATCGTATTTGTGTGAACGCGGATTTAGTGCTGTAGCAACGTTGCTAACTAAAATAAGAAATTGGTTGCAGTTTAACGAACGCGGTCACTTACGGCTGTTTTTGAGTAAATTCGAGCCTGATAACTAAAAATCATCAAATTCATCCTTCACATTAGATTAGTTTTAAAACTCAAATTGAAATGTTTGTTTTAATAACATGAATAAAAGTTTTCCTGATATTACAATGGTGTTTTACATTACCCTCATCAGAAAGTCTCATTTTCATATGACACACATAATTTGATTATTAAAATAATGACTGCAAATAGTTTGATCGCTCTGTACTGGGAAGAACAATCATAGCCGTAAGACACTCACTACGAAAAAGCTACTGTGACAGCGAAACATGCATTTTTGAAAATAAAGTTTGTAACGTATTCAAAAAACACTTCTTTGTGAGATTTTCACTAAACAATTTTACAAAAACGCAACACGTGTTTCGCCATACGATGGCTTCTTCGGGCGTGTCTTTACTTTACTAAGTATATTCTACATATTTAATGCCTAATATACCTTATTTTACAATTTGAAGTACCTACATTACAAGTACCTGAGTTTTACCTGAGTTTGTGATGAATTAAATTACCTGAGCTCATGTCCCAGTTTCCACATTTGAAAAATATTCAGTAACGGGAAGTTATTCAATTTGAATTGGTCATTCAGTAAATTACCCGAATTCCTGAATCTATTGATTTCTAAACATTCTAGAAGATTGAGTTTCGAACTCTTCTCTTCTAAATGTAACACGTCGTATTCATGATTTAACTCATGTTATTCAGCTAAAAGGTGGTTTGCAAATGTGGAATTGGTCTTTCTATTTAGAAAACTACTTCTATGTTGTTTAATTCTTTGGGGAAATGTTCTCCCTGTTTGGCCAATATATAATTTTGGGCAAGAGCCACAAGCTCTTGAGAGCTTTATAAAACTACTCTAAAGACATACTTCAAGGAAATTAGAAAGGCAAAACGGGAGTCTTCAAGAAAGTTTCGTAAAAGTATCTCTGGTTTATCTCGCAGCACAAGAATTCACAATATTGTCTCTAGAGAGCCGACTGCTGAAATTAGGTTGCTTAAACGATCAGATGGAACATTCACGACCTCTAGTGAAGAAACGTTAGAGCTTTTGATAGAAAACCACTTTCCTGGAACTCTGACTCTTGATAACAACAGACCTCTCATCTTCGAGGGCGCTAAACGCCCAAAAAAGAACTAATGGGAGGTAGTCAAGAAGGTTATCTCAGCACCGGCAGTTGTTTCAGCCCTTCAAATTTCCTGGAGAGGATGATATATTTCCATTTTTTCTTCAAAACGGACTGGAAATAATTTGACCTATTCTCATAAAATTGTATAAAGCTAGTCTGGCGTGGAACTACATACCACCCAGTTGGTTGGCAGCACGGGTGGTATATATACCTAAAGTGAGTCGGATAGACACACACCCTAAATCGGTACGACCAATCAGCCTTACATCGTTTCTATTGAAAGGACGTGAGAGGATACTGGACGGATAAACCAGGAGAGTGGCATCCCAGGTTAGGAAAGGTATAGAATCGACCATAAAAGTAGATCTGCCAGCTTATGCAGATGACCTTATTATCTTGGCAAGGTCCACGTCGAGAAGGGTAGCTTGTAATATCCTCCAAAGCACGATGGACGTTGTTCACAGTTGTCGGTCAACCCCAGCAAAACTGTGATAATTTTCTTCACCAGCAGGAGAAAATTGTACGATCTAACGCCACTTTCCCTCAATGGTGAGGTCATTCCATTTAGAACAGAGGTGAAATATCTTGGCATTATCCTTGATAAAAAAAACTCACCTGGAACGCTCACTTAGAAAAGTTTTTACACAAAGCCGGACTGTCCCCATGGATATGTCGTAATAGTACAACTTGGGTCAGACCAATGATCACTTATGGTGCCATTGCCTAGTGGCCGAAGGCTTTACAAAAAACGGCGAAGCTCTCTGGCTTACAGAGACAGGCTTGTCTGGCCATCAGTGGTGCCATCAGTACCACACCGTCAGCGGCCATGGAGATCATTCTAGATCTACCTCGTCTCCACATTTTTCTGGAGAGAGAGGCTAGATGGACTGCATATAGACTTGTGCACATTGCCAATCGCACAAATTAATTTGATGCAGAGTGCAACAGACTGTTAGCTGACACTGGAATTCACAACCTCCAACTGTCAAGTACGAATTGCCTTATAAAGTACTATTCCCAGAGAGGACTGGATTCTCCGGGAGAAGGAAATATTAAGAGCAGATAGTTGTTGGTTCATAGATGGATCAAAAACACCTTCCGGTTCTGGTGCAGGTATTTTCAGTCCTAGACCCAGGACAGAGATATCAGCCTGCCTAGAAACCTATGCTACTGTATTTCAAGCGGAAATTTACGCTATTGAATTGTGTGCGGAGAAATTGGAAGAATCCAACCTCATACACAAGTCAGTAAAAATATTCTCGGGAAGTCAAGCGGCGTTAGAAGCTCTTAGCTCCTACCGAGAAACGTCTGAATTGGTAGCAAATTGCCAAAAACGACTCTCCTCGATAGGAAGACGTAACAGATTGTCTCTGGTCTGGATTCCTGGCTATACTGGCCTGGGAGGCAATGAGGCTGCTGACTCTCTTGCAAAGGGGGGTGCTTCAAGAAGCTTCATCGGACCAGAACCTGTCATTAATATCGCTTTAGGCTCTGCCAAACAAAGATTGAACACCTGGATGGCAAGAAGATTTATGGACTTCTGGCAGAATCTTCCAGGATTGGCTAACTCCAAGGCGTTCACTTACCCTTCGACGCTTGATACCAAACAGTTGTTGGACTTCAGTAGGGATAAACTACGATGTCTAACAGGCCTTCTTACAGGTCACTGACATTTGAATCATCATATGCAGAGACTCGGACTGTCAGAAGACAGTGTGTGTCACCTCTGTATGGAAAATGATGAAACAGCAGAGCGCATACTTTGTGCCTGCCCAGCTTCGTTAAGAAGCTGGGTCTATTTGGTCAAGTGTAAATTGATGTGAGCTACAAAAACCCTTGCGGGTTGTGGTGGAAGGTCGAGTAGACCCACTCACTTTGGACCTAACCTAACCTAACCTAGTTAGAGGAGACCAGAGGAAATTCATCTTTATACTTGTGCATTTAGAAACTTGCGTTTCTAACAACTTACCCATGCCAAGCCTTATATAAAAATGGCATAAACTGTCAGAATATTATTTGTAATAAATATAGGCCTACAGGAGTCTTGTTCTCTCATTTTGAAGAGATAACGTATCGCTCTTTTTTGAAGTACAAACACCAAATTTGAGTTCTAGAACATACTCCCCAGAATGGAATTCCATATTTCAAGTGTGAGTCTACTAGTGAATAGTAAACAGATTTGGCTGCAGAAGTTCCCAATTCTCTAGAAGTTATTCTTACCGCATAACAACCGAAAGAAAGTTTTTCAGTGAGTGTTCTGATGTGGTCTTCAAATCTCAAGGCGTTATCTATGATAATACCCAGGAATTTGGTGCAGGTAATTCATTATCGATAACACTTTCATTGATAGTAATTGGAAAGTTGTCAATAGAACCCGAAAATATATCAAATTAGTTTTGATAAGAGATAATGGTCACACCAGTCCATGATAATCCTGATATCTGAAGATATAACCTTGTGGAGAACTGAGGTATTTTTACTATGCCATAGTATTGTGGTATCATCTGCGAATAACGTGAACTTTCTCTTCGTATTCAACGATGTCAGATCATTTATATACGAAAAAAAGATAATGGGACCAAGAATAGACCCCTGAGGAACTCCACTGTTTATATTAGCTGCAGTTGATAATAAAGTAGACATTTTAATAGTTTGACTACTAATTCAATCGAATGCTTTGGATAAATCACAAAACACTGCTGCAGCTAATTTACGATTGTTAATATCGTTATAAACTTCGTTCAGAAGGAATATAAATGACATCATTAATACAGTTTTTTGGTTGGAATCCAAATTGTTTGCAATTTAATATATGTGACATCAAGAAATCAGTCAGACGATTTTTTACAATGTTTTTATCAGTTTGGCTAATGAGGAGAGTTTAAACTTGCTCTTGAAGATGATCACTTGGTGATCGANCAGCTACTTTCATATAAACATTGAATTACACGAAAGAAAAAAATTCTTTCGAAACAAATACTTTCATATGAACACTGAGTAGAGAAGATACTCTTCCCTACTCAGTTTGTATTCCAAACATTCGTTATGGAATAAAATCAGAAATCATTCACATGAGTTCTACTTTAAATGAAGATTCCCACATTTTTTTGTAACAAATGGAGTAGAAGAAAGCCAAACACTATTTTTCCCAAAAAATAATCACTCGTAAAAATATAACCCCTTCATTTCAAATCATAAAACATTGCCATACTTTGGTGAACCCACCATAAACTTCGCTCGTTTCTTGGAAAGAACAGATTTGAATGTAGCTAACGGACCAATAATAATTCAAACAAAATACTTGATAACAATAAAGACAAAACTTTAGTGTTGGATAGATCAGGAGTATATGAGTTGACTTGTATTTCTTGCCCAAAACTTTATATTGGTCAAACGGAAAGGAAAGTTTCCCAAAGAATAAGAGAACATGGGAGCAGTTTCTTGAATGTGAAGACCAATTCCACATTAGAAAACCATTTTTGGCAGAGGGGCATCAGTTCAATCAAGTATGACTTATTATATTTGGAAGGTTTGAAACTCAATCTTTTGAAATGCTCAGAAATTATTAGATTTGAAAATTCTGAATATGTACTGAATGTCCAAACATAATTGAATTCTTCTTCTCTTCTGAGTCTGTTTTTTAATATATAAATTGATGATTATTTCATCACACGTCCATTCGATGAGTTGGTAAAATTTTCTTTATCACAATTCCATTTGATGAGTTGGTAAAATTTTCTTTTATGATGATAGAAAATTTCACTGATCCCACTATTGTTTTCTTTGAAACGGTACGACCTACAAGGTCGGTTGAATTAAACAAAAGTTTTTTATTTTGGATAACTCGAATATCTTTTCGGATCAAAAATATCAGTGGTTATTTTTGATATATTCGACAAAAAACTGAATGGTCAAATTTCGTTTTTTGACATGAAGACAGACATGAAGACAGATCATGAAACTCTTTAGACAGGACTTGAATTTCCTCAATAAGAATAATCCACCCCATTGACAGAACATGATACATAATTCCCTATCTAGTGAGAACCTGAACGGCGGTCACTCTGCGAATGAACCTGATGGGTGGTCAGTCTACGAATGAAGTCAAACAAACTGACCGAAAGAAGACAGAACATGTTACCTACCAAGCAAATGAAGACAGACTATGATAAATGATTGTTAATCTAGTGAGAACTTTATCATCAGTCGATTTGCGAATGAACCTGATTTGCATTCAGTCTGCGACTTATTTCGTCCCACCTATTCTCCTAAGTTTGTAAGTTTGTTCAGAATCAAGGTTTAGAGAGATGGAAAGCTCTAGCACTTGATCCGATATTACCTGCAGGGAGACAATGTCTTGGTCCATCAATAGGAAAGGAGGTTAATCACGACCGTTTCAAGAAGAGAGGAAGCCCGAAGCGAGGAAGCCCAGTATCTCGAAAGTTCCGTTCCGTTACTTCAAGGAGTGACTTAAGTAGCGAGACACGCTGCGCGTCATCAAATACCTAAGCCATTGATTTGAGTTGACCCGCGTATAACGAGGCGTCAAGCAGCCCTTCATGCGTCTCTTGGGCTTCTACCGTAACTGAAAACGAAGGATACCTACCTGTTTACAACGAACAAAGGCGATATTTACATTTTTGTCGTTTCACCCATTTATCATTTATGTTTTATCATCTCCGCAGTTTCCTGTGATTAACTGGGTTCTCACTAACCATAAAACGTATCTATTCTTAGACATCCTGTACTAGGTCGGTCGTTTTATTTAAAAAACTTAAAGCAAGCAGGGTGGTGTGTTTCAACTGGGAGTAGAATTTAAAAAGTCGTTGAATTCGAAGAATTCTGAGAAGGTTGAAAAATTACGGGCCAAAGTAGTACCTACACGCCGGCTTGACTTTTTGAAATTCTTTGGTTCTATGACAATCTCCTCAAAAATCTTGTGTGTAGTTGCCAAGCAGTGTGCTCTCGAAAATTGTAGTGAAATCATTTCCTAAATATCAATGGCCTTAGCCTCCTTCTATAACTGAAAATAAAGAATACGTGCCTATAATAAACAAAGGCCATACCTATTTCATATTTTTGTAGTATTACCCATGTACTTGTGATTCACTGTTTCGAACCATTGGTGTGGTAATTAATATTACTGGAGTTTTTTCCAAAACCAAACCGTTATTTTAACACTTCGATACGTGTTTCGATCACCAAGTGATTGTCTTCAAGAGGAAGATCAAACAGTTTGATCTTCCTCTTGAAGATGATCACTTGGTGATCGCAACACGTGTCGAGGTGTTAAAATAACGGTTTGGTGTTGGAAAAAACTCCAGTAATATGTATTACGCATGTATCATGAATGTTTTCAACATTTAACATTCCCGTAGTTATCTGTGATTAACTGGGTACTTACCAACCATTAGGCGTATACATTCTTAAAAATCCTGTACTTTTTTCAATCAGTGAAACATTTGTCTCAAGTTCCTATAACATCAATTTTTTTTTCTATTGTAAGCCGTTAGATGAAGTGACAACTATTTCTAGAATTTCAAATTTCACACTATCCCGGGTAGAGAAAGCAACTGAGTTTTCCCACTGACTCTTTTTTTACATCCATGGCCAGGTGGCGATGGGAGCTTTGTTAATTTTTTCCACCAGCCCTTCTGGGCCTGGAGCGGCAAAGTTATTGGACACAAGGAATCTTCGAACGTCTTCCGGAGTTATCAGGTTGCTCAGGCTATTATTGAAGCTCTTTCCTAAAATCTTCGAACTGCGCTAGAGCTGGAGTATCGAAGTTGAGCAGCTGCGTATATTCATAAATGGTCTTTCAACAGGATTCCGCCTGATCAGTGGTCGGCGCATATCCATACAACACACGGTGGCTCTTGTAATAAGCGAAAAGATTTCTCGCGGAACCTGAGGTTTTCCGTGATTCTTTTCGCTCGTCTCACGAGTGACTTTTCAGCAACCACTAGCATTTGTATCCTATCAAGGCAGTGCTGTTCAGTAGTCAGCAGCACGCCTTGCCTAAAAGTGTGATGGATACATCGTAATTTGGCGGCTATTCGCCCCACTGCAAGAATGAAAGGCCTGTTGGCCGCCCTGTAATACATTACACATTGGATACAAAATGCGTGTTGTCTTGCCAACATGGTCCTAGCTTCCACCTTGTGTACCATCCTAGCCGCAAAGTCGTGATTTCATCCTTCCGATTCGGAAAGCCGTTGAACGGCACTATAAACGATGATATCAATTCACCAGATATCAGCCTCTTCTGTAAGGACAACATGAACCTCCGCATCGAAACGACCCAGTTGTTATAGCTACAGGGGCACTTCGTTAGCAGGCTTAGGAGGAGCTACACAAACCTGCCGCCGAAGATAAAATACATAATCCCCGAGATTTTGTGTGAAAACGGCGACATGTTCCAGATGTGTTTTACAGTGCCATGTACCCACGTACCCTCTTCGGGCGGGCTCACTACTGTCGTAGCAATGCATAAGACTTATGCGTTTACTCAAAGTGTCCTGGGTGGTTGCGGTCGTCATAAGTTGGCAAATTGTCGGTTTGGGCCCCATCACCTTGCCATTGACTCGGTTATGGACTGGAGTCGGTTATGAGGGCCTCTTTCTTGACGATCAGTAACCCAAGTTTAGAGGTTAGCCTTGTAGACCCACGACCGCCGTCGTAGCGACTGTTGAGTTTCCCCACCAGGTACGCCTGAGCTGCTGGTACGGTTTTGTCCCTTTTGTTCGGTTTAGTGCTGGCACAACTCAACAAAGGCCTCAGATGTTGAACCATTCCTGTTTATTATTATCATTATTGAAGAATGTGGTGCGTATGGTGTCATGCTTATCATTTCGGCATAAGAGGCGTCTGATAAATGATGTATCCTAAATTACTGAAAGCAGATCTAACTGTACTATAAAACAGTTTACCTAACTTACCGTATGCCAATATTTCCTGTGTGTTGTCTGTTTCTTGTTCTTCACACAAAAGAACTTGTACTTCATTTTCGATCGTTACTAAGCAATAGTTTTCCAAAGGATGATTCGTCTTCGTTTCATTCGAGAAAAACAGAGTCCCATCTTTTTTTATCATAAATGGACTTTCTTTTGGGGAAATTAAAAAACTGTTGAAGTCCATCGAGGGACACTCACTCCCGTAGACCACGTGAAAATCCTCTAATTTTATTTCAGTGCTAACTTCATTTCGCTCATAGAATGATAAATTAAGGGGTTTTCCTTGTTCTTCAGCACATAATTCGTTGGTCTGAGAGTCATTTCCTGAGCAACACTTTCTGATACAACTGCGTATATTGCAAATACATCCACGGGTAACACCTTCTAACACGAAGTAATCATGTTTTTCGAACGTCACGTTATGTTTCACAAATTTGTCGCCCACTGCACCATCAGAGATATCGACACTCAGAGACAAAGGACAAGGGAAATTTTCTCCGAAAATTATACGGAACAAAACACAAAAAAAGATCAACTTCATGGCAACACTTCCGTCAATTCTTTGAGAATAACTCATTCATTTACAATTTCCATGGAGAGTCACTTTGATACTCATTCTGCCGATAAAAAAGCCACAATTGATAAATGATAATCGTATGCACGAAATCTACATGAATTTGTTGTAGAGTCTTAAATACGAGTACATTCAAGAGAGTGCATTAGACAATAGNCATTTAAAAAGACACAGTTGGGATCCGCCCAGAAAAAATCGAACACCCTGTGTGACCGCCAATATTTTTATTTTGTCGAGCTCGAGCAATAAGGTAATATTATAGAAAATTAAATTCCCACCTACTTCCTATATAGAGATATGGAACACCGCGCCACTGTTGCAGGACCCTGTAGAACAGTTTACCTAACTTACCGTATGCCAATATTTCCTGAGTGTTGTCTGTTTCTTGTTCTTCACACAAAAGAACTTGTACGTCATTATCGATCGTTACTAAGCAATAGTTTTGCAAAGGATGATTCGTCTTCGTTTCATTCGAGAAAAACAGAGTCCCATCTTTTTTTATCATAAATGGACTTTTCTTTGCGGAAATTAGAAAACTGTAGAAGTCTATCGAGGGACACTCACTCCCGTAGACCACGTGAAAATCCTCTAAATTTATTTCAGTGCTAACTTCATTTCGCTCATAGAATGATAAATTAAGGGGTTTTCCTTGTTCTTTAGCACATAATTCGTTGGTCTGAGAGTCATTTTCTGAGCAACACTTCCTGATACAACTGCGTATATTGCAGATACATCCACGAGTAACACCTTCTAACAGGAAGTAATTATGTTTTTCAAATGTCACGTTGTGTTTCACAAATATATCGCCCACTGCACCATCAGAGATATCGACACTCAGAGACAACGGACAAGGAAAATTTTCTCCGAAAATTATGCGGAACAAAACACAAAAAAAGATCAACTTCATGGCAACGCTTCCGTTAATTCTTTGAGAATAACTCATTTATTTACAATTTCCATAGAGAGTCACTTTGATACTCATTCTGCCGATAAAAAAGCCACAATTGATAAATGATAATCGTATGCACGAAATCTACATGAATTTATCGTAGAATCTTAAATACGAGTACATTCAAGAAAGTGCATTAGACAATAGAGAATATTTTTCGAAAACTCGAAACGAGCTGTACCAACTCAACGTGGAGACACAAAAAATGATTCACCTTCATAGGAGTGGATAATAGATAAGTAATCCATTCTACGATTACAGATTTCTTGACAACTGTGAGGCCGCGAAATTTTCATTTCAGAGTATCTATACAGGGTGTTAATTTAAAAACTTCCCACCCTCAATATCTTCCTTCCAATAAACAATATGAGGAATCGAAAAAACAGGTCAATTTTATTGTCAAGGGGGAAAGGAAAAACGGATAAAATATCGAGATTTTCTCTTCGAACTCCGCAGACTCTATCCAGACCACTCTGTCAAGATGGTTGTTCTGATTATTGGAGTCCTTGGTGGAATGATGTCCTCTCTACTCTCGAATCCTAAAATCATACCGGCTTGCCGCACTAGGGCAGAAATCTTAGCCGCACAGGTGC
Source organism: Leptinotarsa decemlineata (assembly GCF_000500325.1). NCBI lineage: Eukaryota > Metazoa > Arthropoda > Insecta > Coleoptera > Chrysomelidae > Leptinotarsa > Leptinotarsa decemlineata. Next base: position 11,485 of record NW_019296114.1, read on the forward strand.
AGAAGGCTGTCATTCTTGGCTCGATGCGCTTGCTCAGAGCACATGATTCTCGAATCCAATGAGCACTTACCCCACGGTGTGGGGAGTGGTCGTTGGTTGATAATGCTGGCACGCCCTCCCGAATGTATCGGGGCTTCGGGTGATAGAACCTGACTAGCGCACACTACGGTGAAAAAAAACCAAAAACCTTTATTACCCCTTTACCTTTAACAGTTAAAAACCATTTACAGGGTTAACTAAGTACCTAATGTTAAAAACTAATATAGGTGTTCATAACTACAAAGTTACAATTCGAGAAAAGGAAAAACAAAAATATAATAACTTATTCAAAATACACTTTATTATGAGATTTTCACTAAACAGTTTTCACTAAACAGTCTGTCGGTAGCCGGACGATTCGACGTGGGTGCTTTGTTCACTCAGTCAACCGGCCGATGTGGGAGTCGATGGTTCAAGCCCCAGGCTGAACGCTCGATTTTCAATTGTTATCATCCAATCCATGTTAAGAATCACACGTTAAAAGGTAAAACCTTGTTATTCCTTAGCTTGCACAAGTTTCGACTTCTGAGGGTTGTCGTTCGTAGGGGTGCGATAGCTGGTTAACGGAAAAAACATATTTTAAACATATTTTAAAAACGCAACACGTGTTTTGTCATACAATGGCTTCTTAAGGCATATCTTTACTAACTATATTCTACATATTCAATGCTTTATATGCCTAATTTGTGCTCATGAAACATTAAATAACCACGTAAAACTCAGATACCGAAGTACCTACAGAAATGTAGGTACTTCAAATTGTAAACATATGTTGATTTGTGATGCACTGTTTGGAACCTTTGGTGTAGTATTACTGGAGTTTTTTCCCAACTACAAACCGTTATTTATCAACTCGACACGTGTTTCGATCACCAAGTGATCAGTTTTGATCTTCCTCTTGAAGATGATCACTTGGTGATCGAAACACGTGTCGAGGTGTTAAAATAACGGTTTGGTGCTGGGAAAAAACTCCAGTAATATTCATATGTTGATTGTCCGAAACCTCAAGATGATGTGAACCATTCAATCAATTAGTATATAACTGTTTGCAACTAAATTTTGACAAAACTGTCTAGTTATGTGTTTCCATCGTTCTGCATAAACTCTTTGCCCTTGAACCAAATTGATTAAGGTAATGATCTTGGTATTATATTTGATATAAAGTCGTCATTCTCATCCCACATTAATAAAATAGCCTTGAAATCACTTAATTAGTTCACATGTACTTGTGTGGTGTCCCTCTTTCTGAATATACTGTAAAAGGTTCGAAATGAAATTTTGAGTAAGGCTGTCTACAAAATGGGCGTTCAAATGGACTAGCACTATAACTTTACTGATATTCTTTCTACACTACATCTAACCACATTGTAAAACAGGCGGATTCAGGATGACCTAATTTCTATTTAAATTGCTGTCACGCCAAATCAACTGCCCAGAACGTCTCTCTTTGGTTGGCCTGAGAGTCAAGCAAAGTCAAGGGATGATAGAGCTGTTTTCGTTGAGAACTCACATCCTACCAATCATGGATTTAATAAGTAGTCCAATGTCAAGAATATTAAAGAAAGCTAATGCATCAGAACTTGATTTTTTACCTACTCCTTAAAGGAGTCAGTGGTAAGATTGCTGACGAGTCAGTTCAACAGAGTGATAGAGAGAGTGATGTAATCGATTGGTTAGAAAAAGTTAGGCAAACTCTACATGCGCAATTTAGAGGTGATGAAATTTTTAATGCAGTTGAGATCGGGCTGTTTTATAAATTAACCCCGGACAAGCCGTTGAAATTCAAAGATGAAAAATGTACAGGAGAAAAATTGTCAAAGGAGGTAATAACTGTGATGGTGACAGCCAACATGAGTGGCACAGTTTAAAAAAAAATCTCGTAATTGGAAAATCGCAACGTCTTCGATGTTTCAAAAATGTAGAGCATTTGCCAGTGGATTATGAGAGCAATGAGAGCCTGGATGACGGCTGACATTTTTATCAAATGGGTACGCGCATGGGATCGTGAACTTACGAAAAGGGTGTTAATTTAAAAACTTCCCACCCTCAATATCTTCCTTCCAATAAACAATATGAGGAATCGAAAAAACAGGTCAATTTTATTGTCAAGGGGGTCACTTTCAAGAACTATTAGTAGCCCTTGTGGTTCAACCCCCTAGGAGGGGTAGATGTTACCCTTAGAATTTTAAATGGGAAGAGGGGTCATCTGGCACATCATTTTGATTGACCTGATAAAATTGACCTGTTTTTTTTAATTCCTCGTATTGTTTGCTAGAAAAAAGATATCAAGGGTGGGAAGTTTACAAATTGACACCCTGTATAATACAATGATATTGGATGAAGTTCAGGAGTTCAGATTTCCTCTTCTGCAGGGGTCGGAGAATTTCTTTTTGAGGTAGGCCCGAGCTGCCGATGAACTTTGCTTGGTTTTCAGCACTAAATGAAGTTATCACAATTATGTCTCCAACTATAAGCTTATAAAGGAGCGTGTTGTTCCATCACCTTTTTGCCTAAATAATAATAATAATAATAAAAGCCCGGGCATCTGATGAACCCGGTATAGTTTTCGACTCTAAACGAGGTGACCACAACTCTGTCACCAAGTTGGAACCCGTTCAGCAAAAAGCTCAGATAAAA
>NW_019296115.1:0-13762 GCF_000500325.1 Leptinotarsa decemlineata
CAAAATGTTCACTAATATTAGATCGCAAGACAGAACATATTAAGTAATTCTTCACATAGAAAGCTACACCTCCCCCCAAACCATTTCTATCAGCGTGCAAGAACTTATAATCACTGAGATTAAGTTTAAGTCAGTTCTTTCACTGAGCCAAGTTTCTCCCAAGGCAACAACATCAAAGTCATTATCACGAATGTAATTTCGCAAAATGCCAAAGTCCAGTTCGAAACGTAATAAGAAGAAAACCTCAAAATCATACAACTTGAAGTTTCAGTCATCAAGAAAGGTAGTCAACTAGGCCATAAGGTGTACAGAATAAACACACAGAGATCGATACCTACATAATGGATCCAACCATCATCCAAAACAAAAACGAATCGTCATCAACACCCTAGTGAACAGAGCTTTGAAAATATATGAAGAAAGGTGCGTCGACAACGAAATAAAACACCTAACAACTGTGTATCTGTATCTGCCATACATAGAAGATGTCACCAACCGAATCGGGAAAATTCTAAGGAAGGAGATAATTAACACCGTCTTCAAAACAACGAAGAAAATATTGGAGTATCTGATATCAGCAAAAGGCAGCAGAGATCTATTGAAATCAGCGGGACTTTACTGGATTCTCTGTAGCTGTGGTAAAATTTATATCGGTATATTGAGACAAACCAATAAGTCTCCAGTCGCTTAACGTGCATCGTCCAATGAGGATTGGATATTCTTATGCCGCACCTGGTTGGCATTTTCAGAGCGTGCCTAGCTCTAAGGTATATTCCCAGTAAGTGGAAAGAAGTACAAGTAGTATTTATACCCAAACCAGGTAGGATAGACTACACCTCACCAAAAGCATTCCGACCAATTAGTGTCACATCGTCATTTTTAAAAACTAGTGAGAGGCTATGTGAGCGGTACATAAAACATTCAAATCAGCATGCAAATACATCGTGAAGGTCTACTGATTCGGCCCTTCACTATATGGTTGGCAGAATCGAAAGGTCATAGGACAACAAAGAATCCACCCTGGATATATTCATAGATATCAAGGAAGCGTTTGATAAAACAACCTTACCAATGATTACCCAACAACTACACTCCAGGAATGTACCTCTGGTAGTAGGAAAATAGATACTCAAGACGATCTCTAGGAGAGCAATGAGTATCAATGTAAAAGACATCATAAAGAGAGGTCATGTCCACAAGGAGGGGTCTTATCACCCCTACTTTGAAACATAGTTCTGGATACCCTGATTAATCACCTCAACAATAATGGATTCTACACAATTGCATATGCAGATGACATAGTTATCTTGCAGACCGACAAAGTTGTGAACACATTGTGTGATAGAGGGCAGGATGGGCTCAAATTAATAGAAACATGGTGTAAGTAACACTCACTGTCGATCAATCCCAAGAAGACTGAGACAGTCCTGTTCACCAGAAAAATAAGTTTATCGGGAAATCTTCAAGAGCAAACTAAACTTCTCTGAAGAGGTGAAATACCTTGGTACTATCCTTGACAGGAAGGTAACATGGTCACCTGGATCTATACTGCAATAATAATACGTATGTTAACATACGAAGCCATTGCATGGGGACCGAAAGTTCTACAAGCAACGGCCATCCAAAAATTATAGGAAATAGAATAGAATAGATCCAATAGATTGGCTTGTTTAAACATCACAGGGGCCATGAGAATAACACCAACCACGACAATGAAATCAATTACTGGTCTGACCCCTCTGGACCTGTACGTTAAGGAGGTTGCGTTAATGGCCATGTTACGCACAGCTGGTGTGAACCTTGAAGTAGGAATGAGTCAATTGAGGCTGAGCCTATGGCGCCAAGCACTTATTGCGCAACTTCTGCTGCAGGAAACCATTGATGCAATTGAACCCAGGTTTATGTTTAATGAACCCTATAAAATACAAATGCAATACGCATATATACGGACGACTCAAAAACTAAATAAATCTCAGGAAGTGGAGTGTACTTCATATCACTAAACCTAAGGATTAAGTAGGGAATGGGAAAAAATACCAGCGTGGTTCAAACAGAACTGGTTGGTATCTCAATCGCCACAAAAGAAATAACCAGAAAAGGAATTTCTGGTAAAAACAAAACAATCTGCACTGATAGCAGGCAATCCCTATTAGCCTTGAACAAACAACGTGTTACCTCAGAGCTAGTACTAGAGTGCCACCAAGATTTAGCCAAAGCCTCGGTAGATAATAACATTATCCTGAGGTAGGTTCAAGGACATGACTGGAGTAAAGGTAATCGTATTGCTGGCTCTTTAGCCAAGGAAGCGGCTGGACTAAGAATTTTAGAATCCAGTGGCACCTACGTCCTGATAACTTCGACAATTGCGGAACTAGCCAAACGTTCCACCCATGCTTAATCTCTACAGAGATGGGATGAAATTGAAGGATGCAATCTTGCCAGGATCACCTTGGGCGTCCCTGTGAGCTGGCGCGGAAGAAATATCTGGCAATGATCAGGACCTACAGTTTTGTCTTGACCTACAGGTGCCGATATAAAGGAGATGTTTCTCAGTGACCTGTCGACCTTCTTGGGAAAGACGATGACTTAGGAGGATAACTCCTCGGGAGGATGTACAATGGGTCACATGTGGCCTAGGTGCTGTAGGCCTACACTCACCCTCTCTACTCTACAGACAGAACATGCATCGTCCGACGGGGAACATAACATCCTTTTCGAAAGTACCGAGAGGCTGAAAAGTCGAATCTTCATTCAGCAGGAATGTATTTACAAGCCGTAGAAATACATAAGAACCGGGAGAACTTCAACTGAGAGGATGAGAGAGCATATCCACCAAAGATCTAGCACACAGCATTGAAAGGAGCCAAAACGAAGCCATGTCACCCAAATCTCGCGGGTAGTACGCGCGAACCCGTCATTACAAAAAGGGCGCGGAAAATCAGCACCATGAATGACGGCAGAAATGAGAGCTTCAGTTTCAGTTGATATGTCAAGAAGAGTACTTTGACTACGCTACTGAAGATGACTGCCACAGTTGTAGTTGAAACTTTCGGAGATTGTAACAAAAGAGGACCACGGAAAAACCTGGAAACCAACCAAAACGTTTTGCTTGGATGTTTGCTCCCTGCGCTAAACAAACTGAATTTCATTTTAAACGTTTTTTGATTGAAATATGTATCTATTTAGTTTCTCTGATAAATATATTGCGCTACAATGTTTTACACCACCAGATACCTCCGCTTTGGAATTCTGCTGCCAACTAGTTGCGTTCGAATCGAAATTAATGAATCACCTCAGTACTATTAGTTATTCACAACCGACAGGGCTTGCCCAGACCTACAATGAAATTCAAATTGCCCCATGGATGATAATGCGTATCCACTCTTATTGAAAATCCTCCAAAGCGGAATAAATCACATGCTCCAATAATTAATAACGATCAGTTGCATTCACGTTTGGTCCATGAATCAACCGCCTCGAGGCGCCCGTCTATAAATTACTTTAGGGGTCGGCACATCCCGAATGCCTCAAGGTGAGGTCGAGAATCTTTCCGAAACTGTACGGAAGTTTGCGTCATATTCCACCTTTGGAATTTCCGTGGAAATTTATCGTACTGATTTACGACCAAATTTTTTGAAAATATTAAACTGAATCTCGTTAGAGCAAGATACTGGATATGGTGCTCCGATTTCAGATAACAAATACGTGGATATTTTGAACGACTTATGCCACGACTTGGTTGCTATCTGTGACTCGTCCTGAATTGTTGAGATCCGAGGTAGAGCCTTCTGTACATTCTTTCAGAAGCCGAGTGTAAGGGCTCTTTACACGAAAAGACAAATTTTAATGGAAATATTCATCTATAGTATGTCCTGAAATGAGAGAAACTACAGCAGTATATTCATAAACAGAGTGCGGCAAAAATTCAAGGGACTATTCCTTGGGCTATTCTAAGATATTATGTCCTTTGATAATTTTTAATAGAGCGCTTTGTTACGAAGATACGGAACGAAAAAAAATTTCGACAATGATCTAGCTTATATTGATTCTGAGGGAATGTTCACAATTTTTGCAGATGATACAACCATCCTGTGGCATGACATTAATGAAAATAATCTTCAAAACAAAATAGCACAAGATATTATTGAAGTGAGAGAGTGGTGCAACTCCAATCTGCTATCCTTCAATATAGAAAAAACCAATCTTATATCATTTAATTGCAACTTGTCAGGCATTCCGATGGGTAATGGTATTATATCAAACAAAAAACTAAATAAATTTCTTGGAATCAGTTCGGATAGCAACCTCAATTTCAATAACCCTAACAACAAAAAGCTTCGGGATGCTTTACGAACGGTGACGAATGAATTGGGTATTGTAACCGCAAAAATTGTGTACCACGCCGTTGTTGAATCGCATCTAAGGTATGGCATATAATTCTGGGTCACCTGCAAGCAACACCACTTCAATACAGACTTCGTTCTCCAAAAGCGTGCCATCAGATATCTGTGAAAAGTTGGGGCTACAGAGTCTTGTAAACCTTTGTTCAAGGAGCAAAAATTACACTGTCTTCTTTATTTATACTCGTAACTGTTTACCTAGTACATAAGAACAAATCATCTTATGATGTTGTTGTTCATTTCACTCGCCAAAACGACAAATTGAGACTGTCTCTTCCATCATCAAATTTGATCAAAAACGCATTGATTTATAATGCAGCTGAAATATGTAACCATCTACCGACAAGCTTTTAAGATGTCCAATCACCTTATCAGTTCAGGAAATCTGTAAAGCAAGTTCTCATTGATAAGGTGTTTTATGGTGTTTAAGAGTACGTTGATGAAGATATGGATGGAATTCTGATATGAAATTATTCCCTATTCAATCATTGCTTATGTTGCAATTTTAAAAACAGTGTCTGATGAACAATGACTGTATGAATATTATAATAGTGGTCTGCTAGACTGAAGTGTTCATCTATTTCTAACCTTCGAATGAGTTTGGTGCTTCCGTCAGAGGTTGAGTCTTGTTTGAAGATCATCAGTGTTATTATTAGAGTGACTGGGGCCTCAGATATACTTGTTTCCTTATAACAGTCAGTTAGTTTGGCGCATGTTTGGCAATACAGTCGATCATCACCTGTTAAAAATTCCATTTTCAGATGATTGCACNTTATATGCAAAATTTCATAAATTTAAGTAACTGGCAAATTGGATTCTTTCACCGAAAAGCTAATTTATCAAATGCAGTAATTTTTACCCGTTCTGCATTTGTATTCATTTTTAGTTTAATATTCTGATAATTCTATATATCTGTAGAATCCTAAATAAAAACACTGATTCAAATATAAATTGTCCTTCTCCAAATAAAACACTTTCCAAACATTTGTTATGGAATTGAATCAGATATCATTCACAGGATTGCTACACAATATAGTAAATGAAAGAGGTAAAATTTCACTCACATGGAATACTGTCATCCTCACTGGTAAACATCCGATATTTTGCCACAAGACACTTGCCTTACCAGCTCTTCAGTACCAAATATGGAGAACATTTTTTAATGAAAAACACTCAAATCAATAATAAAGGGAAAGTAAAATGCCAAAACCTTTCTTTCTCTCCTAAAAATACATCCCTTTCAATTTAAACAAGATTTCTATGGCTGGGATTCAATCAAATGAGGGAATAATTGTAATTAAATACTATCAATGTTGACATGAGTAGATTAACTCATTCGTGACATAAAGTCGTGGTTTTTTTTGAATGAATTGGGTGTTTTTTCTTATAATGTTATCCAGATTTGGTACTGAAGAGCCAACGAAACATGAAATGTCTACCAGTGACGAGAAAGCCAAAACCTTTTTCCCCAAAAAAGTATCTCTCTCAAAAATACACACCTTCCAATTCAAACAAGTACATATTACTCATTTAAGAAAATAAAAAACGCATTAATACAAAAGCGTCATAATGTATGATTTTTTCAGTCATATTGTGTTTTTTGTGTTTTCGTTCTACCAATAATTCAATGTTAGTGGTGAAAGTTTCGATCATTTTGAAATTAAAAAACAAATTATTCAAGTAAAATAGTTCATTGTGCAATTTTCATAATATTTCACTGTCGTACTTTTGATTATTTGATAATTAACTGGGAGTCTACATCTGCCTTGCAGATGAGTCTAATATTTCTTATATATACGAATTATTTTCTTCTCTTATTCGTTACGCAAGCTTTATACACATGCAAATCGTCCAGGTTATATAAAGCTCCGAAATAAATTCAGTGTTTTTCTTCAGCTCAGGATATCCCTGCGTATTTTAAATACTTTTCCGTATCTTTTATGCTAAAGTGGTTTATCACTTAGGTAATACAGAATGCATTAACCTAATATATTCTCACGTTCACGCTTATACACGTTCCTGGAAAGATATCTACGTACTACTAATGGCGCCTTGCAGAAAATACAGAATTCGACAGGGACGCACTAGCATTTTTCACAACGAAAGAAGTATTCTGTGTTGTGATAGTCCATCAATAAAAGTAACATACAGTGCATTTCATTTAAAAGAATCCACCCTCAATAACTTTTGTTACAATTATTTGCAGAAAAAATAAAAAAACACATCAACCATAGTATACAGGCGGACACATTTTGACATATTTACATTTGATGTTACTTTCCCTATCGCACCCCCAGAGCATATCATCATTTTTTTTAAATGGATCACTTTATATTGTTTCGCATCATAAGATGTTCCATGATGAACAGATTTCAAATACATTATGGTCTGAAGCTCATAGTTTGGAAGCTGAAAATTATTTCAGTTGAAAACGAACCACCCTGAATGAACTTCATAGGTGTTTTTGTGAAGAATACTTCAAAAAAGTCTTATTTTGCCTAGTTGAGTTTGAATTCGATATTCTCTCTATTTTGTATTTGTCTCATTCTACAATAACGATTACCTACCAGGTGAAATTACAATTGGTGTTTCTGTTTGTGTGAATTCTTGAAAAGCAATGTTTCATACGCTTCGAGAACGGGTTGAAATAGTGAGTTTGTAGGTACTACCAGAATGTAAATAGTGCTAGAGCTGCTGCCCGTATTATAATCATCCATAAAGAAATGTACGATACATATACGTTTCGGAATTATTGAACAACTTTATGGAAACTGGATCTGTTAGCAATAAAAAACATAACCGTTTGGGAGTTGTCAAGTATGAAGCCATTTGTATTGCAGTTTTAGGGCACTTTGGACTAATGAAAAATTAGGAATCAGTCGTACAAATGTTGTCAGAATCCTTCATAAGTACAAATTTCATCTATATAAGATTAGATTCGTTCATGAATTGAACGAAGTGATTTCGATAGACATATCAAGTTTTATGGAAGTTTCACTGAACGGATCAACTTGCATCAGAATTTCTTGCAAAAAATTTGTTTANTATTCAGGGTGGCTCATTTTAAATGGAATGCCCTGTATATGTGTAATGTGAAAGTGTTTACCACATGTGGAGTGAGGGCCCCCTTAATTCACGCCGGTAACTAGGCTCACATTAGCAGAGTCACAATTATTATCATTCGAAATGACTGTATGGATAATAATAGCAGTATGGATATGAAGGAGGTGTCAAAAAAATGGTTGCCGAAAATTATTTTCGACAAATCCTTCAGGTGTATTTGTATGTGACAAACTATACCGTGAATGTGAGATATTTGGCATGAGATATATTGCCAAAACATTCTGGTCCAACATTTCAGAGCCAGAAACGAAAAGGTATAGACAAAATTCAGTAAATATGAGGAAGGCAAACAAAAAGTTAGAGCAGAAAATTTCATTTTCCTGAGGTCATGAGTAAGTAAGGTAATTTATTCAGGTAATTCAGGTAATTTACTGAGAAAATTTTACAAAAAGGGGAAAAAAGAAGAAAGAGGTAATAAACCACTGTGAGTCACCTAAGCAAGCTTGTGATGTGATTCTCACAGCGGTATTACGATATATATATATATATATATANCAACTTTCTATTATATCACCAACCAAGAGGTTAACGGCGTTTTCAGTAGATAAGTTCTCGCGAAATCCGAATTGTCCTGAAGATACAATATTATATTTTTCAATAAACTGTATAAGTCTACTTTTTAAACATTTTTCAAAAATTTTTGCGAAATTATTTATAATAGTTATTGGCCTATAGTTAGTTGCAAGTTTTTTGTCACCACTTTTGAAAATTGGTACAGTAGTGGATTGTTTAAACAAATCAGGAATTGAACCTTCCATGAAACATAAGTTAATTATGTGGCAAAGCGGATCTAAGAAGAAAGTGTGAAATTGTTTTATCACGTCAACTGTAATTCCATCAGGTCCAGCAGAAGTGTTGGTTTTTAAGCTAGATACAGTTATAGTAATTTCATTTTTTGTTACCGGATGAAGAAATAATGATGTTTTCAAGTGAGGTTTATTTCTCTTGGAAATTTCGGGGGGTTTGGATGTATCAATGTGACTGGCCATAGCGGTTCCAATGTTTGCAAAAAAATTGTTGAAGTAATTAGCCTTTTGGGTATCAGATGTGAATTTTTTCCCCTTGTCATTTACAATATCATATTTCCTATTTTTAGATAAATTGTCTACATTATTGCTAATTTGATTAATTTGTTGCCAAATTTTCTTATAATTATTTTGAGCTTCCTCTATTTTATTTTTATAAAATTCGTTTTTTGTGTCTTTGATGAGTTTATTGAGTAAATTCCGATAGTTTACATATTCTTGCTTAGTTTCTTCAGTGATCGATTTGTTGTATTCAATGACATTCCACTAGAAATCAAAATTATAATTTCCCTTCATCTTTCAAAAGACGAATTGTAAAAATACGTATTCACCTTAACAAAATTGAATATGAACAACACGATAGATTGATAGACGTTAAGAATCAGTCAGAACTTAAGAAATAAAGGATGTTGATAACAATCATCTACTTTCCATTGCTTCCATGCCTACAATACACAGAAAATATATTCGCTGCCTCCTTTGGTTGGGACTATAACATTTGAATTAAAACATTTCGCAAGCGGTTACAAAAAGTAAAAATGTTTGTAGGTGTTCACAAAAACTGAGGTGGAATTGTCAAAATTGAATGGGTTTTCTATTCTGCTACATAATTTATTTTTCACTAGTCATAATTCATCATGATTTCAACGCAGGCTTTCCATCATATTCACAGTGATAGAGTATATTCTTTTTCTACGTATGGGTACATTAACATCGGTGGATAAAACTAGTGCAATAAAAAGAGTTCGAGAAGAAATATATTCTGAAACAGATTCCAGAATCTGCAATTTCCTCTGGTTCAATTGGTTACATTTGCAGAGAACGCGATTCGAAATAGGAACAAAAAGAACTCCCTTCTTTTTCAACTGTTCGACAGGTATTGCATGTACTATAATGAATAAGTGCAGTGCATCTGCTGCTGGATAATGATTATTCAGATGTACTCTTTTCTATTATTTCCGATATACAGTATGTTACTTTGAGTACGGAAATTGTTGCAGCTTGTCAAATGTAGAAAGAACTTTCTAAATTTTGAAATAGTCCCCGAAGGCGAAGGTGAGAGCAGAAAACGCGAGAGGATGAAATAACTGTCAATTTTTTTCTAGATTTGAAATGCTTTTGGATGTCATTCAACTATTTGATCAGAGATACCACCACCAGTATGTTTCAAGGAATAATATTTATTTCTTGTTATAACCGACTGTTTTCGTGATTTCTATTGATTCGAGTAGAAAATCAATTTTATATATGCTAGAATAATATGTGATCTGACATGGATACTAGAAAGTATGTACAGTGTGTCCTATTTTACTTTTTATTGGATAATATTATCAAATTAGACAAAAAATAGTCAAAATTGAATGTAGAAATACAAGTGAGGTTATAATAAAGTACGCTAAACAAATTTTATGACAACTTGCTTGTTCTTTTAAAAGAACTGTGGCAAAATCAACTATTCACCTTTTACTTTTAGGTATTGGACTAAGCCTCTAACGTTTCATGAATTACTCGAAGAAGTTGAAAATTTGGGTAATGACCCCCTTCCCCAATAATATCATCATATTTCCTCCAGAGAATGCAAATGACGATAACACCGATGAGGACTCTGGGGATGAAGAAAACGTACAAATGAGTAACCTTCCAGGACGCCAGTTACGAGCTGAAGCTGAAGTTTCGCAGACCAATTTCAAAGCAGCTGGTATATCTGTAATAAGAGACACATCGGATAGTGAGGATGACTTGCCATTGTCCACTTTTGGCTCTAGGATTATTAGAAGCAAAGTTCTGAAGAAAATGCGAAATCATAAATGGAATAATAAAGATATCGATTACAACATTCCTCCTTTCCTTGCAACATACGGACCAAAACAGCTATACACTCATCTTGATGTTTTTTTCCTATTTCTTGTATTGTATGTATGCTAATTCACATAATCGTATTGGTGATATTACTGGCAACGAGATTCATTGCTTTTTAGGTGTTTTGCTCCTCAGTGGCTATTCTCCTCACCCAATGAGATCGATGTTTTGGGAAAATTGTCGAGAACTAATAATATTCTAGTTTGTGAAGCGATATCTAGAAATAGGTTTAATTTCATTATGCAAAATATTCATTGTTGTAATAATGCTGACTTACCCGCCAATGATAAATTTGCTAAACTAAGACCTCTTTTTGATATTCTCAATTAAAAATTCATAAATATGTCACCATGTGAAGAATCACACAGCATTGACGAATCTATGGTACCATATTTTAGGCATCATGGTTCGAAACAATTTATAACAGGAAAGCCCATTAGATGGGGTTATAAATTGTGGGTAGGAACAATTGGAGCAGGGTATATTGAATGGTTTGAACCCTATCAGGGTTCAACCACTGTCCTTTCGAATAGGTATAAAGATTTTGGTCTAGGTGCTACAGTGGATTCGCAGAAGTACTTCAAAAAGAGTATACTAAGAAAGTCCCTTTTCATTTATTTTTTGACAACTTTTTACTTTCCTTCATTTACTGGAAGCACTCAAAATTATTGGTCTGAAAGGTACAGGCACAATAAGAGAAAATCGCGATGGTAAAGACTGTCCTTTATCTCACTCATCTATTTTGAAAAAAAAATAACGGGGTTCATGTGATATTCTTTCCCTTCTTCTAATACCAAAAATTAACCTCAAGCAGGAATTCTGAACTTTTCTTGAATTGGTTATTCAAACATGGACCATACAAAACATCAGCATAATTGAATATAGATAAAACTAACGATTCACACAAATTCGCCTTCACCTTCATGGGTAGGAAATTTCGGTGTCATCCAGGACCTTTTGGTCTCAAAACAATAACATTGGATTTACTACAATTTATATTTGAGCAGTGATCCGAAGCAATTTTCACAAATAATTTTGCACTATTGATTTGAGTACACACATTATCATTTCAGGTGAGAAAATATAATATAACTGGGTATCGTCTGCATACTAATGTATATTACAAAATTTCAACATTTTGCAAGTTATTTTAGTAGACCTTGAGTCATCCAAGGCTTGAGTTTAACTAAATATTTTTTGGAGATCTGTTTCGTTTCAAAGTTAGTTTCGTCTTCCTTTTTCTCATTTCCAAATGTATGTTTCACTTCTATAGCATCTTCTCCAATCAAATTCAAAGTATATTGATCTTCCTTTTATCTGTTGCGCCATCCAATCCAGCTGCACTCATATAAATTTCAAAACAACTTTTCCATTTTGACCATTCGGTGCCGGCATTTCCTTTCAATTTCAATGGTGGAGGCTTATTGAAACCTTCTGTCATTTTGATTTCACTCAAATAATTTATTCAATTTAGTTTCTAACTCTACTTTATTTTATTTTCGAAACACACTTCTTGGTCTTTTACCGCTGCCGCCATGTTATATTTTTGATTTTCTTTATTGAATATATAATATATAAAGGAAATATTCACTTCAAGAGCTAATGATTCAACAACGTACTTTTGTAACTAACAACAAACATGACAGTTCCTATTCCTAATACTTATATCTAGTTGTCATCAAAAGTATGGTAATATAATATATAACACTGGTATATCTTTTTCGCATTGTTCACCATCGCTATTGGAATCACTACACAGGAAAAGTCTGCGTTGTTATCACACTCGTTATTACTATTAGTACTTGTCCAAGGACACCACATTTTGAACAGATAACAAATATTTCAAGTAATTATAACTGCAGCAATTTCGAAATTTAAACACTCAAATCGCGATCAGTTCCTGAACTGAACATTGACGACACAGCGGCGATACTCATCCCACATTCTATTCGTCACCGTAACATGACTTCAAATTTGATTTTATGACTCTCCAGCCAATCATAAAACTCAGTTGGTAAAAATTATCCAATACGAACCGCCAATTCTTCAGTCCACGTGGACTAGTTGGCAGCGGTATTAATTCTCTGTATTGGTGTTTTTGGCCTTTGAGATGCCGATAGCTTTAACTATTCACAATACAGGTTACTTCGATTATACTTATTTATTCATTATTNAAATTGACCTGTTTTTTCGATTCCTCATATTATTTACTGAACTGAAGATATTGAGGGTGGAAAGTTTTCAAATTGACACCCTGTATGTCTTCTCTGTATCTGTATCTGTAGAGTAGGGAGAGTGTAAGCCCACAGCACTTAGGCTACATGTGACCCATTGTACATCCTCCCGAGGACTTGCCCTAGGTCATCGTCCATCCTGTCCTTTCCAGGAAGGTGGACAGGTCACTAGGAGACATCTCCTTTACATTGGCAGGTGTAGACCAAGACTCGCCGAACACACACTCTCTTATTGACGATAACTTCGGGCACTCGCATAGGACATGCACCAGCCGTGCGCAATCGTAACATGGCCATCAACGCAACCTCCTTAACGTACAGGTCCAGAGGGGCCACTCGCCATATTTGATATAATTTTAGGATGGCCGTTGCTTGCAGAACTTTCGGTCCGCATGCAATAGCTCCGTACATTAAGATAGGTCTCATTGTTGCATGTAGATCCAGGTGACCACACAAATGCTCTTTTTGTTATACTCTGTAGGTGAGAGTTCCATGTTAGCTTCCTGTCGGGGATAGTACCAAGGTTTTCCACCTCTTCAGAGAAGTTTAGTTTGCGGCAGCCAAAATATCAAACAAAATATAGGACTGGCAAGTCTTGGACCATATTTCTATATCAGACCACCGCTGGTTGACTTATATGGTAAGCCAGGATCTCAGGACCACTGTAAAGTCCCGTGAACCGAAAAGGACGGATGTAGCTCTCTACAATTGACTCTTAAGAGGAGCTCTGCAAGAAACGGAGGTCCTAACTCCTGGCAATAATGAAAACAAAGCAGACATTTCCTACAGGGAATCCTGTCCGATGAGGATGGTTCAAGCAGATTGCACAACCAATAAATGGTGGTGCCCTGAACTGGAACACCTGGAAGACAGCAAGAACGACCTTCATCAATGCAAAACGTACAAGACTCGAAGAGAACTGGGATAAATATCAAGCCAACCTCAGAGAGTTCAAAAAAGTCTGCAGACTACTGTGAGACAGTCGAACACTTCCCACTAGCTTCTAGGCTTCAGAAGGCACTCTCAAATGACCACCATAAGAGTATCGGCATCCTGACGAGGCAAAATGGCAACCTCCAAGAGAGTGCTGAGATTCTTATGGAAACTCACTTCCCAGGTT